>WOGR01000644.1:0-23769 GCA_015342045.1 Leptinotarsa lineolata | reverse complement strand
CAAGCGCACATCTTTCAAATTCTGTCCGTTAGACCCCAAATATCATACCTTTTCGGAATCAGCTCGTTACGGATTATCTAAAACTGATACCAAATACAGGGTTTTCATTTGAAAAATTACCGATTACGTCATCACATCAATATGGATCAACCTGTATAATGGAATTTTGTGTTTTAAGTTTTTGTAAAACGATCTTTGGTTTCGGAAATATCGAATTTATTCCATACTTTGCGGACACACTGTATAATTAAACATTTAATATTGAGTGTACCACCATTAGGCTTAAAGACCTCAGCAGTTGAAGACCTTAGACAAAAAGATGCACATCCATGTAGTGCTAAACCCAAACAAATGTTAATACTTTGAAGAACAAATTATAAAATTGAAAATTCAGTTGTTAACTGTTAAGATTGAACTCATCCCACTCTCAATTCGGTTTTATTGGTATTCAGTAAACACTGTTTCATACTTTGCTTCAAACAAATTGTAAATGATCTCCCAAAAAATATTGTTTCTGAGCTGAAATAACAAAGCATTTTTGCCGCTAATTACGCTTCTTTCTTATATTTTCAACCCATTGTTTTTGGCGATGAGGAACTCTATGACCTTTTTTTAAAATGTATCCACAAATTGAAGGAAATTACTTCAGTGGTTCATGCCAAAAATGTTGAGGAAAATCAAGAAATGGTAACTGAAAACAATGATTTTTGAGGAAAACCAAGGAACTATACTCAGCTCACTTCATACTAATCCTCTCACATCATAACACATTATAAATCATGAATGACTTTCACTTCAATAGTATTTCAAGATGTTTGCAATGTGCCACACAATGATTCGTCAATTTTAACAAAGTGTGAAGAATGTTATTAGATAATCAATCATCGGTAGTGCGTTATGTAACTATTCATATTGAATCCGCGATTTCCAGATAATGTGTATTTACCTTACATTTGCATAAGTGGAGTTAGGTAATTTTGTTGTCACTGTAGGATCAAAACAATGGCATAATAGAGGAGGTTGTGCCTCTCAGTATTTATTCATCAACACAATTGAAGTATTTTCGATGTTATGGAAGGTCATAGTGAATTGATGAAATTAGTTATTGAGACATCGAATAGTGAAATCACTCTTACCGACCAAAATAACAGAGGGTTTGTTGACAAGGATTTATTTCGAATGATGACTCAAAACATTCATGCCTCCCAATGTTTCTACACAGTAGTATCTGCATTTCTGCTCAAAAATAACTATTTATCTGGCTGATATCACGACTAACATTGCAACAACCTTCATTAACGAGATTAACGAGATGGAGCTGCCATTATTTCACTGTAGGTACTTAAAACAGCTAGTTTCATACTAAAGTTTCGTAGTAGCGGTGGAACGTCATGAATTCTATTCAGTATTAACCGCAGTACTGTTAGATACTGGTTATATCTGTCCTGTACTGATGAGGAGTAACACTCCAAAACTTGTTCACATTCTGCGAAGACGCCATCTATGAGATTGCCAGAAGACTCAATCTACGAATATAAAAAATAAACGGGGTTTCCAATGAGTTCGGGGGAAATCAAGTTACAACATCGATCGCCGAAGCGGTCACTGCATGGCAACTGATTGACAAAGGGCAAGAAGAATTAAAAGGGCAAGAAGAATCTTCCAAATAACCATAGACCAGTCGCTTTGCTATATTTGGGAGGCTTTGACATTTTGAGCGACCATCAGTATGGCTTTCGGAAACAAAGATCAACAGGTGACCTTCGATCGTATGTCACCCATATTTGGAATAACGCAATCGAGAATCATGGAGAGTCGAGAGCGGTAGCGCTTAATATTTCTAAGTCCTTTGACCGTGTGTGACATGAGGGTTTGCTAGCCAAACTTCGATGCTATGGCTATTCGGATCATTTTTGTGTATGGCTCTCAAGTTTCCTGAAAGAACGTTCCCTGCAAGTGGCTGTCGATGGATATCTCTCAAAGACTTTTACAATCAACGCTGGTGTTCCCCAGGAATCCATTTTCTCTCCAACCCTCTTTTTATTGTACATCAACGACTTATTGGAAAAAAAAGAATCCAATATATTTCTTTGCTGACGACAGCACACTTGTCTCGTCATTCCATTTGGATTGGTTGCGGATGCACATCTTTACCGGCAGCAGGAGGTTCGAAAATAATTTCGAATTGGGGTGAAAGTAACCAGGTTCAATTCAATGCCACGAAAACCCAAGCGTCGGTTTTCTCCAAAAAGACAAATGTCTCCTAACCGGATATAATAATGTCAGGACAGACAATTCTGCTTTCTGCTTCGATAAGTTTGTTGGGAGTTGAAATGGACACTAACATGTCTTGGCACAATCATGTTGTTGGAATTGCAAGGGCTGCTTCTCAAAAGCTTGAAACATTATTCCGAACCAGAATTCTGTACACACCTCAGCAATTTTTCATGCTTTATAAAGCTCAGATCAGACCTTCTTTTGAGTATTGTTCTCATGTATGGAGCCCTGCCCCTAAACATATCCTGAAGCTGCTGGATTCAATTCAGAAAAGAGGCATCCGCCTGATTGGAGACGCAAACCTAACTTGCAATCTTGATAGTCTGGAGCATCGAAGAAAGGTTGGAGATTTGTCTCTCTTCTATAGATACTTTCATGGGAAGTGTTCAAGGGACTTGGCACATTTGATTCCACCAAGAGCGGTGCATATCAGAAATAAGCGACGGACTGTGGCTGCTCATCGTTTTGAATTTCTACTCAGTACACCTCCAACTTCGCTGTTTGAAAACTTTTTCATTTGGAGAACTGCGTTCATGTGGAATAAACTTCCTGAGAACGTTTTTCCAGATGGATTCAATCTCCAGCGATTCAAATCCAATGTGAATCACTACTTTCGCACAAACACCGCTCTTAGAGCGCCTTAAGGTGTATCCTGTAGTGCTTGTGTATTTTCTTTAAAAAAAACTGGAGCTCAAAAACGAAGCGTTCCTAATCTAAATGCAGACAGCGCTGTTTCGACCAGCTGTGTCTCTCATTAGTGGTGCTAGTCTAAGCCACGAATGCGTTACAGAACTCAACTGTCCTTAAAGCATATCCAGAGTGAATGACAATGTTTGAGGATATGCAAGTTCAATGATGATTGATTACGATTCGTAGTAGAAACCCCCCAATATACACACACATTTATATTATACTAGTGATAATATAAATAAAAATAACATAAAATGGGGACTCGTTGATTATAGTTATTGTCGGAATTTACGATAGTGGTCTCCAAGCTGTTCATAAATATGTCTGCTAAAAGTGGACTAAGGGGTGATTCCATTGGTAAACCTGAATCCTGTTTATAGAATTCCAAAAGAAGTGATATGGTCTACTTTGGCTTGATCTAATATATCTGAAATGAGGGGCTTACATTCGTTGAGCGGTATGTTGGAGAACATACTCTTTACATCGAATGAAACTAGTATTGAATTAATTGGCGTGGTTTGGTTACTTATGTTTTCCACTAAAGTCAGCGAATTTTTAATGCTGTGGGGTGGGATGAAATTGGTAATATTTTTGAACAACTTGTTAAGACGTCTCCTAGTTTTCTTTCCGGGGTGTTTATACGAAACTACCGTTATTATGGGGTTTTCCTCTTTATGTGTTTTCATCAGGCCATATAGTTTAGGGCAGGAGGGGATCATTTTGGTGATTCTACATTTCTCTGATTCCGTGAAAATGATTTTAGTATCTGAAAGGAAATTTTTTAGTTCATTTTGACTGTTTTTCGATACTGATGACACTAAGATTCTCACTTTGAATGACTGATTCAAATTTCTGGATATATGTTGAATAAACAGCCCGGCCTGTATAAACTGCAGTAATTTTAGTTACAAATAAAAGTGGTAAAAAACATAGAAAATTATCATTTCCCATTTTTTATGATGATCTCTTACCACGTAGAAACGGCTACATCCAACAACTCATGGAGTCTCCTAAAATATTCAGAGTTTCTTACAAAAAATGAGAATTCAGAAGTACTACTCCGTATGTACTGTTACCCTTTTCCGAAATTTTATTTCTGGTTTCAAATAGTTAATTGAGCTCTATCAGGGCCACTCTGTATGTTCCAAAGCCACCCTACACTGAAACGGAACGTGTAAGTATGCGCCTCATTTAATTTCCAATTTAAATACCTGTGTTTCTGTATTAATATGGTTTAAAAATAATATGCTAATATTTCATTTGGAATAAAGGGCGTACCAAACATCCTTTGTGACAAGTTACACGAAATAAAGTGAGCCTATAAAACTCGAAGAGGAAAGAAAGGCAATTTAGATGAACACGATTTGAAATAACCTTTTATTGTGGTCATACGAGACTGCTGTATTGCATAAAATAGCAAGCGTGAAACGGTTCATTACTAGATAATAGTTTTGAATGAAAAGATAGCACAAATTTATATTAAATTATCAGCAAAAAGGTTCTCAGCATTTGTTCAATTATCAAATTATAGAAATGGAAACATTTATTTCAGAATTATTTTCTTGATACAGATCGTATTTTTTACTTTGGAGTCAACGGGATTGATAAGTATAGTTATTAACCGTGTATTATGGGTAAATCTTTTTAATAAGTACTCAAGCCATCTAAGAAACATATACTATTTGCACTACCATCAGCCATGTACCGTAACGAAATCAACTTGACATACCTGGTTGATGTTTTTTGGTGCTACCTTGTAATGTGTATTTCAATAATTTCAATAACCGTATCTTGCACTTCATTCAGAAAGTAAAATACTTGGCATGTTGAGTTGGGACTCTCAAGGGCGTTGTGGCTCATAACATTTTAAACTCAACAGAACGAGTCCTGCATCTATTTGATGAAAAAGCATTCAGATCAGGTACCGAAACAAAACAGGGCTCAAAGTATATGCCCTGCTTAAAACAAAGCCAGTCTCAGTCTTTTCGTATGATAATTCAGAAGACAGTGACCTGTTAATAGGCTTGTTAGACACTGTCGGTCATCTTTGCCCTAGTCTAACAATATTTTAGTAGTATACTTCGAAGGATTTATCGAATCTTAGAATGGGTCATTCCAGATAGATTTTTTCATGAAGCCCTGGTTCAATTAAATGTTCGCGATATCTTTTACAGCAGCTTCATTACCTTCCAGGACAATGAAGAGAGTCTTTCTGACAGTTCACCACTGTCATGGACTTTGCTTGTTGAGAGCAAAGTGTTACCATGGTAACTTTCATTTCTGGTTTCATACATAGATAAATGGCATAGATTTCTGCCAGAAATAGAGATGTAATCCTGCCTAGGATCTCTCTTGGTTGCGACTATACCAGAAACTGAAGGTGTTTTAGATCAATCTGTAAACCAACAGATATCTACTCTTAGTGGGAAAGTTAAAAAGTAGCGATTCATGTTGGAAAAGAGGGAAAAACTCCTTCCTTGTAAGACAGGTTGAAAAGTCTACAACCTGTCTTACAAAGAAGTAAGTACGACGGCGGGCACTTCATCAGGACCAGACGTCTTGTTGATATTGAGCTGTTTCAGAATTCGCCTGACTAGACGTTATCGAAAAGTAATTTCCGGTATTGTAGATTCTAGTGTGGAAATAGTGGGAGGTGCCTTTCCCCAAAAAATCGACCATGGAGTCGGACCCAAATTGTTCAGCTAGTAGATTTGCTTTTTCTATTGCTGATGTTGAAATTGAACTATCTGCTTCTGTTAGTGGTAGAATTGTGAATTTTGTAAAGTGTTGATTAACAGTTTCAGCCACCAACCAGAAGCATCTAGACCCGTTGGAATTGGCAAGAAGTTTGTCCCTAATTCTCTGATTGTGAAGTTCTTTGCTTCCACTTATTGAAAGTTTGCAACTATTGCAAGCACTAACAAACCTAGTTCGGTTTTCGGTACTGGAATTTTTGCACCACTGTCGGTAGACAAGATTCTTGGAGGCGACAGCTTGCTCGCAACCTTTGTTGAACCATGGTTGGCCAGTAGAAGTACGTTTCATTGAAAAAGGAATGTTTGTGTCCATGGATGATAGAATAACTTCCGTGACTTTAAAAGCACAAGTTGATGGATCATTAGAGCTCAAACAATCATCCAGCCAGAGGAAATTTCGGAAATGGTCTTGAAGATTCTCCCACTCAGCAGATCTGTAATGCCAAACTTTGAGCGGCTTAGATTGTTCCCGAACATTCATCAGTGATATTCAACACTGTAATGAGTTTGTAGTTAGAAGATCCCAACGGAGACCTTACGGTGACTGTAAATTTCTGGATTGGTCGTCAGATATAGATCCATAAGACTAGTATATTCTCCATCACGGTCAGAAATCCTGATTGACTAATTTATGATCTGAGTGAATCCGCTGCTTATTGCAAAAGCTTCGGCCATTCAATATTGTGGACTTTGAAGTCACCGAATATGGAAATTTCGGCACTGGGATGATTAATTTGCAGAAAGCCGATGGTTTTTGCAAGTAAAGAGAATGTTGCCCTATATCGTGTAACGCTCGGTGGTCTCTAAACGCAGCATATGAATTTAGTGATCTTCTGTGATATTATTTCAAACCACATAACATCAAAGTTTGATGTTCCGACATTTCCTCTCGTTGACAGGAGAGACGGCTTTGGATGAAAGACATATTCCAAAGTAACGTCTAAATCGAGAGTGGAAATCATAGTCTGGATAAAGACGGGGTTTGTTGAAGTACTGACTTTGGTTTCTGTGAGTGCAAGAATATGAGGACTATTTGTTTGCAGATGTTGGTGCACTGAGTTTATATTTTAGTTGAGTCCTCTTATGTTGCAGAAAGTGATTTTGAAATTGCTAGTGGCTCTTTTAGCAGATGCAGTTTCCATGCTTTTCCCTTGTAGACTGATGTTAGAATGACCCTGCTGACTGTCAGAAATAGTGGTTTTCGAATAACTTCTGCACGATGATGCCTTCAAATCAGCTTCCACCCGGAGGTCCGATTGGGGAGCTATTTTACCTCCGGAGTACTTTGACCCTAGGAGCGCCATCATGCAATTTTTTTTCACATAACCACCCTAGAATTCTGATTAGTCGTTCATTCACATAATGGTGTTAGAATGAATCATATTATATTGATGATAAAAGGGTTTAGGTCATTTCAACTCTGTCAATTTTACATTGGAGTTTCGTCCGGGAAAACTGATCGTGAATTTCGCTTTTGAAATTAAAAATTGGATATAATCTGGTGGTCAAGTTTGGAACTATATACCAGCTTAGGGAGCGTCAAGGTCACTAGTTATCTCTGTGGAAGGTTGCAGTCACATGCTGCCTTATCAGTTAGCTGCAATATTGAAAGTCGTTAAAGCTGATAACTCGGCAAATTCTTGTCCAACTTTGAAATTTCATATTTTTCCGGTGAAAATATAAGACAAGTTCAAGCATTCTGTTGGCCCACTACGCTTTTTTGACGAGGCAAGTGACAAACTTGAAAATCCTTTTCAATCGTAATGCTGATGAGTTTTAAGGTTGAAAAAAATGCACAGATGAGAACAACGGGTTAGGAAGTATTTGGAGCACTGAAGGATGATTTTTGAGGACTTGATGAAGTTGAACTTACCACTTTCGTTAGCTTAAAATATTATTTCAACACTGCAACAGTCAAGTCGCCATTATACTAAGCTTACAACTCTGTAGTATATGTAACTTGCTAAATATTCGGAATAAAATTATAAGAAGGAACGGATAACCGATAAATTACTATGCCAAACGTTTCGAAATCACAGTTATCGGATATTAAAGTTTCTGAACTATTATTATTGTTTACTTACTTAATGTTGATAAACATGTACTTGTTTAGTTTTTGCTAATAGAACTGACCTAGGATAAGAATTAACTTCTAATAGTTTGTACGCGAAAGCCATAAACATTAATTAGTACTGATTCGACCATTCAAAGTGTCATTAACACCATATGTAACCTAATAACATTTCATGAAATGAATTGCTCAATATAGAAATAAAAAAAATCACTTCATCTTCGCGACAAATTGTGTAATGTTTAGTTACTCTTAATTGACGGAAGTAGAGAAAATTACATGATTCTGAAGATATACTGACATTATTTTCCAAGTAATAAATTTTCAGTCATTTGATGAAATTCTTCACGTGCAGTCAGTGGGCATACTTGAAGACTGGCAATTTATTCAGGCCAGTCCCAAACTCTCTACACTGTAGGTTAATGGACTGACACCTATTAGAAAACAACTACTCCCCTGGCTAATACCACGAAGGGCGTTAGATTATATCCGACAGGTGTCAGTGCAGGAATCTTCACTGAAGTATTTCCTGCATATGCTATTGGCGATACAACTGCCGGAATCGATTTTCAATTATTGAACGGGCACACTTGCAGACCGGTTTTGGACAGGAGAGTAGTTGTATCACTTAGAAATAGATAATTTTCTGATAATTCCTCCTTGTTTCGTCAACAACACTACTTCAGTATGGTTTTATGAAATCAAGTATTAAAAGGCCTTAGAACAGAGCCTCGAGACACTACTCATTTGATTATTATCACCAAGAGGATCTCATTTAATAATTTATTATAGTCCACAATCATATCCATTCGGTCTGAATTTCTAACTTGTTATTTCTGTTGGTGGTTTTTTGTAGTTTATACCAATTCAGACTACCAAATGCGTCCAGCCAATTAGACTGTTTGGTAGAAGGTCTTTCAGATTCAAATGAGGATAAAATTCTGCTTGACATTGAACATCTGATTCGGCGGGGCATGCACAAAAAATGTGCTCTGCTACGACATCAACTGAAAAGTCTCGGTCCAGTTAGCACTAACCTTCAGAAGAAAGCTGCTGAAATTTCATGATATTCTACTTATAAGTTTGTAACATATTGTGCTAAGAGTAACAATACTTTTGCTATTTTCAAAACTATGGATCATAAACAATTTCGTGTTTTAATTTTACACTGCTTTTTGATGGGAAAAAATACCGTTTAAGCGAAGCAAGGGCTTAAAAAGTGTTATAAGGACTCCGCTTCAAAAATAATAATTAATCGTTGGTTTGCTGACTTCAAACGTGGTCGTAGAGACATCGATGATGCAGAATGCAGTGGATGTCCAAATGAGGCAGTCACACCAGAACACATAGAAAAATCAACAAAATCGTTTTGAATGATCGAAATCACTGTTGACCAAAAACGAGAACATCTTGGTGATTCTGGGCAGTGTCTGGTTATGTTTGAACATGACAAACCGGAATTTTTGTGTCGATATGTGACAATGGATGAAACATGGATCCATCACTTCATTCCGGAATCAAAACGATCGTCATCTGGAAAGCAAGTGATGAACCTCGTCCAAAGCACCCGAAAGCACAACAATCGACTGGAAAGGTTATGGCCGCGGAAAGTTGGGATATGCGTGGTGTAATATTCATCGACTATCTTGCTGAGGAAAATACCATCGACAGTGAATATGATTTAGCATTATTTGACCGTTTGAAGGTCGAAAATGCAAAGAAACGTCTGCATATGGCAAAGAAAAAACAGTGTTTCATATAAACAACGCTCCGTGTCACAAGTCAAATAAAAAATGGCAATACCACATGAATTGAATTCGAATTGCTCCCAAATCCACCATTTTCGCCAGATTTGGCTCCCAGCAACCACTGGCTGTTCGCACACCTCAAAATAATGCTCACCGATAAGAAATTTTGCTTAAATGGAGAGGTCATTGCTGAAACTGAGGCCTATTTTAAGGAAAAAGATAAAAAAGACGCGTTTTATTTCTTACGCCCGAGAATTTTTAGCCTATCTGTTTTTCATCATCTCCCTAACAGAAATGACACATTGACAGTTTCAAGTTTCTGAGACTCCTCATCTATACTCCTCTTCTTGGTGAAGGGGGCTGTCACAGTTTTGCAGGAGTTGGCAGACATCTTCTCCTTCTGGCATCAACTATAAACATTAAAATAAGAACAAAGGAACAAAAGGTCATCCCATTGATTCTCACGACCAGCAACTGGATCACCCTGTAGGTTGAAATCAAGAAGCACGTTATTCAGTCTTTACGAGCAGACCTTTTGGGTCAATCGCCGAAACCGATGCCGATACCAATATTATAAATCAGAAAGTGCAACGAAGCATGCCACTCCAAGTGCTTTGACGTACACGTCAACTCATTCCCGATCGTGGATTAAGTTACTGGAGTTGATGACATGAGATTTATTCATACAACCGTGATAGTTTTTCTTGTTGTCACCGAATATTTTATTTTTCATTCATGAATAAGCGGAGGAATCCCGTAGAAGCCGATAATGAAGTTAATGATGATGAAGACGTGGGTTAGATTTTGATACAGGTGATTGAGTTTTGGAAAATTTGTTCAGTGATGAATTATTAGATGGTATCGGAAGGTGGAGGAAACACTTTTTTGATTTGTTTTTGTAACATTCCACAAAATTCGCAATGTTTTATATCGAAATTGAAAAAAAATTCAATTTAAATCATAAAGGTTTTCTATTTATTCAAAGAAGAAGATTGGAAATTCAGAAATGAATCAGGAAAATGAACTGAAACATTAAAAAACTTCTCCAAGAATGGAAAATTATTGAATTCACTTTTGAATGAGCTGTTTTCCCTGGTTTTCTTCCTAACAGTGAGTAAAAAGTACTCAGTTCTCCACAAAAAATATCTTCCGGAAAGTTTTCTTAGGTTTTTAACGAAAAGCCCATTTTCATGGCCGAACAATTGTAAATTTTTGATAATAATGACAACACCATTATCCTTCAGATTCAAATGTAACTCTACTATCCTTTCTAATTCTAGAGATGATTTTACTTTCTTCAGTTAGCTTTACAGTTCCATAAAACAATTATCTTCTATGACAGTTTATAGAACTTGTGCATATATTTTCACAACTTCGCAAGTTATAATGCTGAAACGACAGTTTATCAAATTTTGTTAGCAATGGGAAGTTAAAGTTTCCCAATCTTCAAAATAAGGATATGTTACTGTCAGGATGTTTATGTCACTTCTTTCAAAGTCAGATTTCAGTCTTGAAACTATTTCGACCTGCTAGTACTCAAAGACTTTGACACCATGGAAAAAGCCGTGAACCGACATATCCTCAAATATTTAGAAGGGCTTCAACATCTTGATTGATCATCAATATGACTTCCGGAAAGATCAACAGGCGACCTTCTATGGTATGCCACCTATATTTGGAATAACGCAATCGAGAAATATGGAGAGTCAAGAGCTGTTGCGCTTGATATTTCTAAGTCCATGACCAAGTGTGGCATAAGGGTTTACTGGCCAAACTTCGATGCTAAAGCTTGTTGGATCATGTCTGTGTATGGCTCTCTAGCTTCTTGAAAGAACTTTCTTCGCAACTGGCCGTCAATGGATATCTCTGGAACACTTTTACCACAGGGAGCCATATTGTCTCCAATACTCTTTTTATCATATATCAACTACGGATTGGAAAAAACCAAGAATTCTATACATAGCTTTGCTGACTACAGCACACTTTTCTTGCCATTCAATTTGGATTCCATGACATCGACTGTTGATGCAGGAAATTGCATGTCTTAATGAGGATCTAGAAGAGATTTCGAACTGGAGTGAAAGTAACCAAGTTCAATTCAATGCTCAATGCCACGAAAACCCAGTTTTCTCCGAACCGGATATAATAATGTCAAGACAGTCAATTCCGCTTTCTGCTTCGATACTTCTGTTGAGGGTTAAAATGGACACCAATATTTACAAAAAACTGTACAACCCCCAGCAACTGTTGATGCTTTATAAAGCTCGTACCACACCTTCTTTGGAGTATTGTTAACATGTATGTAGCTCCACCCCTAAGCATACTCTGAAGCTGCTAAACTCCATCCAGAAAGGAGCCATCCTACTGAATGGAGACACTAACATCAATTGCAACCTTGATAGTTTGGACCATCGAAGAAAAGTTGGATATTTGTCTTTCTTTCGTAGATACTTCCACGGGAGGTATTCAAGTGACTTGACACATACGATTACACCAAGAGCGTAACATAAGCGACGGACTGTGGCTGCTCATCGTTTTGAGGTTCAACTCAGTATACCTCGAACTTCACTGTTTGAAAGCTCTTTCATGGGGAGATCTGCGTTCATGGGGAATAAACTTCCTGAGAACGTTTCTCCAAATGGATTTAATCTTCAGCGATTCAAATTCAATGTGAATCGCTACTTTCGCACAGGCACCGCTCTTAGAGCGCCTGAGGGATTTTCCTGTAGTGCTTGTATCTTGTCTATAAAAAAATGACAATTCATTAAAGCTGAACCTTATGAAAGAACTGATGGTTTCGTCTTTTAAAGTTATCAAAAAAGGTGTTGATGAGGGGATGATGACTAGTGTTTTCGCCCGAAACTTAGGAGTAGTTCTGGATAGTTTTTCACGTACTCTACTATTCTTATATCAATACTCTAGCTATATATAACGTTGTGTTTCGTTCTAGTTATTAATATCTATCTGTTTCAGAATAAATTTACGTGTAATTAGATGTTTATACGGTTGAAAGTGATTCTTTCTGATATACTATTTTTTTGGTTCCTTGTCTGAAAGGAGCATCTGAACATGATCTACACATTTTTGTGAAGAGTTATCACTGAAGTTAATTACTTTTTTCTTTTCTTCGAAAGTTTCCCATATTTTTTTGTGAACTAGTTAGATTAGTTCCAGTGAAAATTATTTCAACTAACTGATTTTTGTGAATAAATATAAAAAACAAATTTCAACTTTTCAGTTCGGTTCCTCCAATATCGTAATAATAAGATTTTTTCGAACGCGGTGTCTTCAATCCTTCCTACAAAATTATGTGTAACACTGTTTTACACAGAAACCGCTTTTAATCCCTTGTACCCAGTATTAACGAGGATTACATTTTGTCGAAAAACCCCGAGGTGCAAGCACCTGTGCCGATATCCTTCGAATTAACTAAACAGAGATCCTCAAATACCGCTTTCTCGTAAGAAAATACTGGAAATAATTGTAAATATACACCGGCTTTCTCAAAAATGTCGTGGTTGTTATTTTTATGGCTATTCTACCCGGACGTTACGGAAAGCGTATAGAAGTCAAACATTCTAAGTCTTAGGTTATTTACTTTTTCTTTTACCTGTTGTAAGGTTTTTCTTTGGTAAATAGTAAATATTTGGAATATGTCACTGTGTCGCTAATCAGGATTTAACGTGCACTGAAGTCTTTTCTTAGGATGAATGACTTTTTTTCGAAATTAAAGGAGAAAATACAGGTGACAATAATACCGGATTGTTCCCATTATAATCCCGAAAGTCATAAATCAATAACCAGTCATCACGTTTGAAAGCTACCACTTGAGGTAATGTTTGGAATCCCTAATATTGAGTATCGAGAAATAGGCATATTTTATATACATTCTTGGTATCTTTCAATATAGCGGTGGTGATAATTGTAAGTAGTTATCAGCAAAAATATTGATTTTTGTAATCCACCAAATATTTTTAGATTACTTTCAAAGTATCCCTAGAGAAATTTTTCGTATCTGTCAATAAAATACAGATAATACCACATAGATAATAATGAAAGACGACAAACACCAAACAAAATAAATATAAAGATTTTTTAAGTAATAGTATGTTATTCATACTATTACTTAAAGTGGTCATCACTAGTGAGAATGAAGGAATCATTGCCTTTTCAACCAACAAGAAATGGTCATATAATTAATGCTTCTTTCAATATTGATAAAAAACTAATTTTTTATGACTATCGAAAAAAACCATTTATTATTGAGTAAGAAGGCGAAAAGACCTATAACTCACTACCTTAGAGTCAAATCCAGATGAGCAATGTCAACAATTTTACAGTTGTTACAGAGTGGGATTTCATTACATTCTTATTTACAATTGCTTCAATTTTCACTCGTGCCTTTGGGGAAATTTTCAAATCATCTGTTGGGAAAACTAACTAAGCTTGTTCAACAGTATGCATGGTCAGTGCAATCAGAAACCTTTGGAAGGTTTGAAAAATTTCTAGGAAATGCTCGTTTTGTTTCAATGAGATAAATGTTGATAATAATGACAATAATTTTTATCCTCCAGGAGGACAATACAAATATACTATAGGAGTAGTCATATATCTAAAATTGAAATTAAGATATCTGCAAATGAAATTGAGATTAAGGGTAGCAGTAAACAGAACATGACGACATTCATGCATATATAATATAAGTAAAAATACACATATACACATATATAACTGACAGATCATAAACGATTTACAAGTACTAATTATAGCGCCTGATCAACTTTATAATAGCATCTTTCAATTAAAAACTGTTTGGGACACTTTTTGAAACACGTTAAGGTTCGACTCTTTCTTATATAATCAGGTAATTTATTGAATAATAAAACACCTAGTGAGTTAGGAGAGTCTTTGCATATTTGAACCCTTGAAAAGGGTTTCAGCTGATTTTTTATTCTTGTGTCATGTTTATGAATACTAGATCTAGTTAAAAAACAGTGTTCTCCCCAGGAGATATGTTTGTCTATATATAAACTAAGAAATCGGTCAATCTTATCTGCTGACTGTAAGTCACCGAAATCAACGATACTAACTTTTTTTGTCTATTATGAAATCATATACATATTGTTTTATTTGTATTCAGATAGAGTGAATTGGCTCTGAACCACTGAGCCATATCAAAGGAAATTTTAATACATTTCTGTCCTATACAAGAGTCATTCCTGTCTGATACAATAACTGATGTATCATCAGCGTAAACAATGATTGGACTATTAAATATCTTCACGATATCAAAACTCATTAATACAATAAACTTTATTATTGTGAACTTTATTATTGTATAAATGAGTTTTTATATGGATTTTCATCAAGTATCGGCCAGTTCTATTCAATAATCTTCACGCTATCGTTGATATAGATAGAGTAAAAATAAGGTAGGTCCTACGTTCGAGCCCTGAGGAACACCTACTTCAAAATAATCGTTGCACAATGACAGATTCCAATTGCTAGTTGATGAGCCACTCTAGAGGTGATGTCTCTATAGTTATCCATATGTTCGGCCTTTATTTTGTGAAACAATATAGTGATGGGATCTTTGAATCAATCGGAAAATTTTTGAAAATGAAATTGACAGTTTGATAAGTAGGGTGACATAGGTTTATATAGGGTCTTTCATTAAGCGCTTCATATTTTTAAATTTCAATAAAACAAAGTGTGTGTGTCAGATATCATCGAAATTTCTTATTTGTTTGAAAGACCTATTGATGCCATCATCTGTGGGATATAACAGAAGCCGTCTCTGGGTAAAGCGCACCCGAAACGTCCAATTTTGCATGACTTTTGATAGCTGGCATCGGTCATGTTAGCTTTGAGGACCGCTGTGGTTTGTGGCCTATTCGCATACACCTCCACGTGAGATGACCATGCCCTCAAATTGCTCGTCCAGAATATCCAATGTGGCATGAGCTGTGTGGCACGTAGCGCCGTCCTGTTGAAACCACAAGTCGCTGGTGTCCAGATCATTCAATTCAGGACAACAGAAGTTGGTAATCATCGACCTAAAGTGCTCTCCGTTGACAGTGATGGCCTGACCAACGTCGATCTCAAAGAAATATGAAATGATGGCGCCGCCAACCAAAATACAATCAATACAGTGACTTTTTCGGGATGCTTCGGACGATCTTCCATCTCATGTGGATTACTGTCGTACCAAATTCGTCAATTTTGTTTGTTCATGTACCCATTCATTCAGAAATTGGCCTCAATCGCTGTAGATAATTTTCTGATGAAAATTAGGATCAGTTGCCAACTGCTCCAGAGCCCATTCAGCGAACATAAGTCGTTATATGGTCATTCACCTTCACTTTCTGCATCAGTTGGATATTGTACGGGTGCAGGCCCAAGTCACGACGGAAAATTCGCCAAATTGTGGTCTGCCAAAGGCCGAGTTCTTGGGAGCGACGCGAAATCGACTGGCTCTAGTTCTCCTGCACACTCTCAGAGACAGCGGCGATGGTTTCGGCAGATGTTACGTTTCGTCGACTTACGGGTGTTTGTCAATCGTTTACTGAACCAGTGAACACAAATACATCCACCACATTACGAATAGTCCTCTCGGTAGGAGGACTATTCGTAAAATGGACGAAGCGCGCGATACGTTGCCCATTTTGATGAAGTAATCTTATCATTCGTACGTGTTGTTGAATGCTTTATCCGTCCATGGTCATTTGTCAAAACAGACTGAATAAATGACAACTAATTCAATAGATGTAGATTCACCAAGATCAAATGTCAAAGTTCGGAAGTCTTTTTATGAGAGGTGTGGCTAGAAAATGACGTAACCAGTTTCCTAACAGCAAATGGTGCAAGTCTCAAGTTCAAACGTGATATTGCTGAGTTGCCTGATATCTTTTCTTCACAATCCAGCCAGTTGAACGACACAAGCTTGCTCAGTTGGCCTCTATTCGAGTTGGACCGTATATCTACCGCTCGTGGAAAAATTGGTAGGTATTTAAATTGAAAAACGTGTCAACAAATCCGCAACAGAAACCTATTCTCTCTTACAGCAAGTATATGAAGATTGATGTATGTCACGAACGTTGATTTTTGAATTTTATTAACGTTTCAAAGCAGGGCGAAAGACATGGAAGACGATCCACGACCAGGACGTCCTTCAACTTTGAAACTGAATAGATAATAAATAATATTATCTTCAAGTGCTAGCCACTTTTCATGAACGAGTAAAAAGGAAGAGATCAGAATTGTAGGGGAACAAATCAACAAATGACTTCATCAGTCATTTTTGGCCAAACATGGGATTCCTGTCTTGGAACATCCATCTTACTCACCAGATCTAGGTCCATGTGTGTTTTTTATGACTGAGGTGGAGAAAGCATTGGAAGGTACTATGTTTGATGCAGTGGAAACTGTGAGGGTAATGGCGAGGGAGACTATGAACATGCTTTCAGAAAATAACTTAGAACACTGTTTTGAACAGTAGAAAATTTGTATGGGAAAGTTCAAAAATTGTGGAGGGAAATATATTAAAGGAGATAAGGTGCAACTTGTGAAGGAAAAGTAAGAGTAACATCAAAAATCCTGTTATTCTCTGGTCACACTTCTTATAATTTTTCATTGCTGGAAATGTTTGCCTTTGGAGATAATAGGACAGAAATAAAGCTAGTTCTTGTAGCTTGGTGCAGGAAAAATTGAACTTCTAAAGGTTTCCATTCATAAGAAGATGACAGCTGGTTGAAGACTGTCGAGAACTGTCTTTAGCTCTCCCTTAATTTGAAACGTGTTTAGCGATGGTGTTTTCGCAACAATCTTCCATTAAACGGGAGTAAATGTAATGACATACACTCTGAAAAGGCTGCCATTTTCATATCAATATTTAATAAACGATATTCCACTTCAACGGCCTCTCACATTCATCGATCTAGGTGTTACCTTCGACACAAAACTTTCCTTCGTGCCACACATTGAAGCCACTGTGACTGCTGCAAACAAGATGTATGGATTCATTGCGCGAATCTCCAGAGATTTCTCGGATCCATCTACATCAAAATCCTTACATTATGCCTTCGTCAGATCAAAATTAGAATATGCATCCATAATCTGGAGTCCATCTCATCAGTTGTATACAGAGAAAGTTGAATCAGTACAACATCGTTTTCTAAAACTTTCCTCTTATAGATTAGAAAACATCTATCCACCAATTGGATTTCCCATGATGCATTATTAGCTAGATATGCTATGAATAGCTTGAGTTGCCGTCGTGATTGTCACTCCACAATTTTTTTTACAAACTGATTATTAATTCAATAATTGGCCCACATATTCTACAAAAACTTAAATGTACCCAAACCAAGCTCTAGAGTAGTTAATCCTTTTTATATACCAACTCAACGTGCAAATATTCTGAGACGTTCACCTCTGCATAACATGTGTGTCAAATGCAGTTCAGCAAGTTGTCAGCTCGACATATTTTACTGTTCCATCTGTGCCATTAGGTCTTTTTATTTCAGCTAATTCTGTATGTATTGTTATTTGACTTATATCCCTATTCTGTAGTTGGGTGTAACCTGTAGAACAGTGTATAAATAAATAAATGAAACTGTTCATTTTTATATCAAATTCAGTGATATCAAAAGGCTTCGCTAACGAGTTTCCTGCACTTTTCATCATTCTTCCATTAAATCGTTTCACAGCACGTTCGTAATTTATCGGCATCGAGTTATTACTTGAGAAATTAAAAATATAGTCTGAGCATATACCTCCACTTTCGGCATGTAATCCCATTAGCATATGACAAAAGCTCTATTGTATTAAAACTGTATTGCTGGTCCCAGTAAATTATTTTGCTGCAGCTAAACAAACAATACGGACCATTGTCAACTGAAGCCGTGCACCGGAATACAATAAAATAATAAATAATTATGACGTTGATATTTCACTGAAAAATTAACCAGTTATATACACGTCGATGTACATATATGTTCGTCCCAGCGTCGGAGATTTCGCCAGGTTAGTCAATGAAAATTTTTTTTTCATCACTAGCTTCACATTATGAAAAATATAAAAAGTAGGTATATGGAAATGTACTGAAGGCGGCCAAGAAGTAATAAAAAATTGATAAACAATTCAGAAGATAAATCCCAAAATGCGTGAAAACTTGTCAAAGGAAACAATCCGACAGAAACCAAGACTCACATACAAACAATGAGGTGAATTTCCATTTTTCTCAAACAATATTCATTTATGAAAAATGAGAGATAAAACTTCCTATTTTTTTGTCTCCTATGTTTCTCATTTTTCATGATGATCCCCTACCATGTAGTAACGGCTAAATCCATCAATATTTATTTATTCATCAAATTCATTTCTGTCCCCTTGGAAGTATTCTTCCTCAGATTTAATACATTTGTGCCAGCGTTGATCTATCCTCGATACAGTTCTGATATGGTATGTCCTTAAGCTCTCTCAACGATTTGTTTTTTTATCTTTTCAATCGTCGGCAAAAACGCTGTCCAGTCATGGGTCCCTCCAATTTTGGGAACAGGAAAAAGTCGCGAGGGGAAAATCTGGTGAATACGGTAGCTGAGGCATGATTACAGTGTTGTTTTTGGCAAAAAATTTTGGCAAATGACGAGTGAGTAGGTGCATTTCATTGAACTCAACACTTCCAAAAACAAATATTAATTTCATTAAATATTAGTGGGTAATAATGCAATTGAACAGATCACTTCAACAACATTCTCAGGTTTCCTTCTATCTGAGGACTATACTTGGTCACACCACATCAACAAGATTTGTAAAAATAAACTTTGGTCTGTTACTTTATCTACCAACTTAGTCATGTGAACACTTTTTCTGATTTATTATCACGCACAGTTTCAGTCACTAATACATTATGCAATAATTGCATGGGGTTGCTCAAGAACCCGGGTTTTCAAGTTATAGAAAAAACTATCAAAACAATTGTTTTCAAAGGCAAAAGAACAAGTAGTAAGGAGATATTTATAGGACTAGGCATTCTATCAGTACCAAGCTTGTACAGTGAGCACCATATGTAACGGATAATTTCATTTTCTACGTTATTAGCCATTTTCAAGAAAAACCCTGAAACACGTCGATTCATGTATTCGAAAAGACACTCTGTGACAATTAAAAAGTTGATCCTTCACGACAACAGAAGACGTTCAGGTCAGTGTTTGGATACCCAGGTATTTCCCAAGGGCAAAAACCCACCTAAAAAGACTATGGTTACTTTGTGGTTGTCAGCGGCTGGTATGATTCTCTATAATTTTCTGCAGCTGGGCCAAACCATCACAGTAGAGTCCTATTGCGAGGATATCGACGAAAATTGCGTCAGCAGCAGCCGACACTGATCAACAGAAGAGGTCCGATCCTGCTCCACGACAACGCCTGTCCACACATTTCGAAAATCACTTTCCGAAAATTGAACGAATTGAACGTCGAAATTCTGCGTCAACCACCATACTCCCCAGACCTCTCGCCAGCAGACTAGCATATTTTCAGTCATATCGATAACTTAATCACCGGTAAAATCTTCGCAAATGAACCAGAGGACCAGATGAAATTGGCCATCATCGACTTCATGAAATCCCAAATACATTATTTCAATGCTGACGGAATTAATCGACTCATGTTACGTTGGCAAAAATGCCTCCTGAAACAGCCTAATATGATCTATATTCAACGGAGTTATTCTTTGTTGTTTTGAGAAAAAAACGTTTTTCAATAATTATTGATCACGATGTATTGAATTTTGAATCCTAAAGTGAACATAAATTTTATCATTGAAGTTTCCTATACAAGATACAAATTCTACCTCAATCAGAATGGTTTATTCATATCAACCACATGAATATTGCGCTGTTATGAATTCCACTAGAAAGTCATAATTCCACCAGAGGTCTGAGTAGCGTTACATAAGAAGATTACACTGTATCAGGATGTAACCAATAAAGTATCTTCTTCGAGATCTGTATCTTTCCATATCTCCCCGCAAGATTGAACTGCCCCGCCACAGCAAAAAATGATTGCCTACGCTCGAGACATCACGAAGTTTTGAAAGGAAGAAGAGGCTTGACTCAGGTTGTTCATCACCTTAACAGAAGGCGTACAACTGCAACTTTGTTCTTTTATCTTGATTGTAGAGTAGAGATTTCATGTCTACGGAGTGATTCCGCCATATTGTTCTGATTACCAGTAAAGTAAAATAGCCACTTCTTTTAAATCTCTATCTTTTTTATGTACAATCCGTTACGCTGGGGTGTTTTCATATTTGATAGAAATTTATTATTTTCAATATACGTAACTCTATAATGTAGTTAAATTAGGCCAAATCTAATTTATGACTTCAAAATTTGCATATTTTTTTTTCATTAGCTCATATTTCACTAGTTGAAACCGAAGCCAATTCGACGAAAACGCCATCTATAGGTACGACAAAAAACTCAAACCTAGTATCCATTAATGTTATGTTTTTGGGCTCTTATTTCACCTAATAGCTTTGCAGTGAAAGCTGCAAAGGAGGACAAGAAGTGATTTCTCATTCGAAGGTAGAAGTCGAAGCTCAGTTTTGCAAGAGACAGCCATGAAGACCCATACTCGACTTGAATGAACAAGGTTCCGGTTTTTTGTTGATCACATAGATCGAATCTTCGAAAGTAATCAGATTTGGTGTCGGTGCTGATAAAAAACATTAGGGAGCATGTTGCAAAATGTAAAATTGAGTGGATTACCTTCCCTGGACATTATTTCAATAGATAAATTTGCTGTGCTCAAATTATCAAAAGAAGGTGAGTAGATTAATTTTTGACAGATTGGATGTTATCTAGGAGATGAAAATTATCATTGCAATCATTATAATAATTGAAATACCATGATTCCGCAGATCTGCAGTCGTTTTATTATACAATACTGATTAAAATTCATCAAATCAAGTATGGCTAAACTAATAGTAAAATTACAATAATGATGATTTCAAAACACAATTGGAAACAACGCCACAGGTAATATTTTATGAACTTTCTTGGTTTCTCGATCTCAGGATCACTGTTCATTCAGCTACATTTTTTCAAATCAATATCTGAAAGTAAGGACGATGACAGGTCTCCTTAGAAAGGCGCCATCTATGGGATCAACAGAAGACTCAATCCATGAATATCAAAGATAAATGAGGCTTCCTCAGGCGGTAGTTTCGAAATAGATCACCAAACGAGATTCGTCCTCTGTCTCTCACTGCAGCTTTCACTGCGAGACAGCTAAACTCTGTCCATGCAAGAAACGGAGTGCTCCAAGATATTATCATCCATAGTGCACCTGATCTCCCAGACAATACTACTTGTACAGAGTCGAACTAGGACACGACCGTATTTTTATTTATTTATTTTTTTGAATGTACGGCTGGGTAAAGAAAAATTATTCAAAGTTTAACCAATGAAGAAAACAAAATTGAATTTGTGAATTTTATATTTAATGAACAACAAAAAAATGGCTTCATTTTATTTCAGCAGGACAAACAATTTTTGATTTCGAAAATGAAGTTTCAGCGTATAAATTAAAAAAAAAAATAAATCCTTTCGTAATTTCAAACCGATTACTCAGATGCTGAAGAACTGCCACTAGAAGAATAAATAATCATTAAGATCAATTTTTTATCAACAGATTTCTGTCGACTAAATCATCCATTAGATGATCTTATCTGAAAATTTTCATTACTACTTTTTCTTTCACATGCCATATGTAATTTTTTCATTTTTCAGCGGTAATGGTCCGGTCAAATTAGACCCAAAAATAAGAGTGAAGCTACATAAATTTACAACAAGCTGAACATTAGTGAAATCGTTCAAAATATAATTATAAATGAAATTCAAAAGTTTCTTTCCCATGTATGGGAAAAATTTTATTTAAGGTCAAAAGTTGAAAAAGTGAGTTTTTCGCGATTTTCAGCAAAACGGTAAGTTTTATTTATTTACCAAAATTAGAGACCATAAAATTATCTATAAAAAATGTTGGAATATTTTTTCCTACGAGCCACCATTTCTGAGATATAACGATTCAAAAATTTGTAAGAGTTGAAATCGTCATAATATGCATGAGTACGCCTCGTACATAAATCTCCAGAGTTGTAATATATGTTCAAATATTTTTCTATCGATCATTTCAACTTACACTCAAAATATAAAATATACATAAGTTATAACTATAAGAATATCAGGTAGAAAGAAACCCAGTCCCTTAAGTTATACGCCATTATGACCTTAAGAGAACATCTGCATCCTGCATCCTGTTTAAATGTGTGCGTGGCTAGGTCTTAAACCTGCTATAACAAATGAAATACCGTTAGTCTTGAATGCTACTCTGTATTGAAAACACTTGTTTATCCTAACCTATATCGTGCTATTTTGAATTTTATAACAAAAATGTTAGAATATTGTTTTATTTGTGCTAAACTATTAGGTGGAAGTGAATGCAAGTATCAAAAGAGCAGATGAATTTTTGGAATATTTTCAAAATCTGAAATCTGTGACAATGCATGGAAGTTGTCGTTGAAATTATACTCGAAAGTCTTTATTTGCTGCAGCTATTAAAAGACAACGTGAAGAACAAGAAGCCAGTACATCCACAGTAAGTCCTCCTCGTACTAGATCACATGTCAGTAAATCAGCTTTTTGTTTTGCAAAACTGTGCTTATTTTGTGGCCAGGAATTGAACGAAGAATACGAGAAAAAAAAAATCTTAGCCAAGTAAAGTACATTTGAATTTAAAATTTAATTCTGGAAGTAGCTCGGAGTCGTGACGATATACCGGTGTCTTCCGTTAAAACGAGTTGGATATTGAAATCCCTGACTCTTTCGTACTCTCGGTCTGTAACAATAGGCCTGTAACAATAGGCCTGTAATATAAAAATTTTCAATTGAAGGTAACTCATATGCAAATTGAACTGAGAACTTACGGCAACAATGTTGAATATTAGAACTAAATTCTTACCGGGGTCATTTTTATTGTCTATGCATCGCCATTGTAAATAATTGAAAAGTAAGATGATACCATAAAATTTGCCCCCCGTAACAAGATAGCTTCGGCATATCGATAAGAATTACGAGCGAATAGGTGAACCAGTTCGTTAAACACTTTGAAACATCAATAAACTGATCAACACATCGCAGGTCTATTATATTTGCGTCCTTAAAATGCC
>WOGR01000643.1:0-23770 GCA_015342045.1 Leptinotarsa lineolata | reverse complement strand
GATGCATGGCTAACATTAATTGTAGTGGATGCCTGTCTATTCGATGTATGTGGGTTTTCCACAAACTCAAGCATCACATCTGATTTGAGTTCGTCACTCTATTTTGCTTATTGTTACTTGAGATATGGGCGGTAAATTAGGAAAGTTCTCATGAAATAGGCGAGCTACTTCCTGTTGTGTTCCGTAACCACTCATTTGTAAAACTGTTATTTTATGCATTTCCGTTAATCAAACCATTTATATAACTTGAATATAAAGAACTTTAAACTTGAATTGAAATACTAACAACTAATGTTGTAACATACAAAACAATTTGACAAGGCGTTTTAAACTAACGTTACCACGGAAATTATTTACAGTTTTTTTAAAGGATGCCATCTGAAAAGAACATTGCTATGGTTTTTCCTCACTTTTTTATTATCAATACCTCAACATAAAATAAGTTTTGAGTATATTGCAAAAAGTTTTGAGTGTATTCTATCGAATTTCGGTAGCCTATACTTTTTATTGAAAAAATTAGGGGTTGTACCTGTCATTCGACAGAGGTTAAAGATAAGGGTAGCATTTTCCCTTAAAATATGTCAAATTATAATTTAAATTTGCACTGTTTTGAGATTTTTCAAAAATGTGTACAGTAACCGAAATAATGAATTTATTCCATTTGGCTTTTACACACTGTATATGTCTACAAGCTGAATAGAATATGAATATGTATTCCTTAATAGAAAAATAATTTCTCTATAACATCCATAACAAATATTTGAGAACAAAAAAAATTGAGTGTAACTAGTACGAGCTTGTATAAAGTACGGTGTAAATACAATTTGGCCTTTCTTGAGATTCACCATTTATTGGGGAACTTGTTTGTATATCTTCGGCAAACCACACAATTGGTTTACATAACTTTCAATATCCTCTTCAAGGTTTTTATTTCTTTGAGGAATGTATACCTACACACAGACACAGGTTGCGTATAATATCACTCTTTGTATTTTTTAAGAAATAAAAATAAGTTTCTCAAGTATCCTTAACAAATATTACAGAACAAGATGTGAATGAGATATGATCTAAAAGTGTGTTGTGAATGTCATTTTTGAGCCTTGTCGAAAGTAGTGTGTGAATGGTAGTTTTGATTCACTAAACTCTAACGAAGTATTTTTATGACCTTGGAAAATTTCAAAAGGAATGTGTGAAGGCATGACTTCAGGAAACGATTGTTTACACGAAATCATCATGTAAACAATCGTGTTGCTGTGAAAGTGTCTAAAGCAGCACAACAATACAGCACTGCAATACACTTCTTATAAGAGCATACCTTTCACCCCCACTTCAACATCAAAGGTAGAATATCAAAATCAAACTTTATGTTCAAAGTTCATAACTCACGGTCGTGCGACTCCATTGAACGTAAATTCAAGCTCGTATAGCTCAAGGTCGTGTGGCGTCAATCAAGGATATGTTGCATCATGCCATGAGAACATAGTTGAATCTCAAGGTCAAATTCCATGGAAAAGGTCAAAGTCCACGTTCACGGTTATATTGTACGCTCACTGCTCAGGGTCCTGGAACGTCTTTCATAGTCAAACCTCAAGGTCACACGTTAGAACAGGGGCTTCAAGAAAATGTATTGATGACAGTCATATGTCGAAGTCAAAATACGAGCTAATGACCACATGTCATTAACAGAATCGGTCAAGATCATATGGTGATCATTCAAAGTCAAAAATTGAGCTCACGTGTCGGTCAAGGTCATATTGTACGCATATAGCTCATAGTGCTGGAACGACCTTCAAAGTTACATCTCTAGGGTTCAATCTAAATGTGAAACACCAAGTTCAAGGTCAAGTGGTATGCATATAGTTAAAACCTCAAGGTCACCTACCAGAGACAGATTTAAATCTCTGGGTCAACTCTCATGTTCGAAGCCATATGACCTTCTTACACATAGTTCAAGGCTGTGTGACGTTGGTCGAGGTCAAAAGTGATGGGAGAGGATGTAGAACTGACATGAAAATCAGGCTAAGAGATAACTTTGGATGAATATTTTAACGATAGCTTTTAACTAACTTACTCATATTTTTTTATATTTATTTATTAAGAAGCTGCTAAATTGTTATTTTTTATATCTACTCTTTTATAAACTTGACTTTTACTCTTTTATACATACAAATCTTTTATATTCTCGATTTAACATAGTTTGTACCCATGCACTATTTTTATATTTTTATTTTATTTGATATGTATTGCCTTTTTTCTAAGGATTTACGACCCAAGCTTTGTCAACAAGATTATGTCTTATGATAATAAAGCATATCAAACAAAACAAAAAGGTGTGGTTTGCGAGAAAATGAAGTTGAGAAATTTTGAGAGAGTTTTGAGACAAATTTTAAGATTTCTTTTTTTGCAAGAAAATTTTGAGAGGGTTTTGTGCCAATTTTAAGAATTTTCTCATGTTTCAGACAATTTTGAGTGAGTTTTAAAATAATTTTCATAGTTTCGACAATTTCGATTGAAGATTGGTATGTGTGATATTAGAAAAGAAGATGATTGTAATGTTGAAATGTCCAAACTACACAACAATGAAAAATAGGAAGTATTCAATGAAACAAAAATGATAATATGGAATCTAAAATTACATTTCCATAAACAATATGTTTCAGAATCATGTTTTTCAGGCAAGCAACACGCAAATGAATCATGGCAAATCAAACAATTAATCTTAAAAGGGTATAAATATTCGAATCGGTTTCCTCCACATTTCTTCAGAAAATCATTGGGCTGATGAAAATTGGGTATCTTTGTGAAATTTCCACAGATTTTCACGAAATTAGTGGGATTTTTCTAAAACAACCTCATTAATTGATTCGAAGTTAACCAGTTGAGAGGACATACTCTTCACTTCACATAGAATTTTTTTATGCTTTTCGTTAAGGTGTCATACTTTGTATGCGTAGGTCTTCCGCTGATAAATTCCGTAATGTATGATCTAGGACCGTAACTTTCCAGTTCGTCTGTGAAGTCACTCAAAAATCTTTCATGAGCGGCTCATATTCTTCTTATTTGTGTGTCAATATGATAGAGTTCATGTCAAATATGAGAATTATTTACTTAGTTATCCCAATAAGCTATAAAGCGCCTATGAGACGAGATTCGGTCTTGACATTAGCGGCTATAACTACATCAACTGTGGAGACAAGTATATACCTTTTCTTATACTTACATCTGATGACTATTGTGTTGTCGTCGATTGGTAGCGTGAAGTTCACATATCTGGACGTGTCCGTTAACACAATTCATCCGGCTCCTATTTTCAAAAATTCTTCAATATATTTTTACCCGCAATTTTTTGGCCACCCGGATGCTAGTTTCTCCATCTTTATGAATCTATCCATAATTTCGTGGAACAATCCACTGCTTCAGGAAAGTTCAACAAATTGTGTGACATCATAACCCTAAATCTCATGAATACGTAACATTTCATAATCTATGTTGAAGCCCTCTGCATCTCATTTAGTACCCATTTAGTAGTCAATGCATTCTCCACACTTGTATGGTCACATTTGCCACTTGAAGTTTTCCCGCAAGTTTGATATAAAATTGACATCAGCTTCCGTATGGGTGGAAGAATCATACATCTAGATATTCAATGTTCTCCCCTTGACATCAGCTTCCGTACGGGTGGAAGGATCGTACATCTAGATATTCAATGTTCTCCCCTTGTTATTTCCAGTCCTTTCGCTATGAAAGCTGTCTCTTGGGTTGAGAGATATGCTTGCTTGCAAATACTTGTTTTTTGTGAAGGCATTTATCGTTGAATTGGTACCAAATTCTTTTCGGAACTCGCACACCCATTTTTCAATGACTGTGAAGCCCAGTTGTCAAAGTTTTTTATTTTGGCAAAAGTTCTGTAGTAGCTTATATTCAGTGTTTCGTTTTGTTAATCAATTAATAGTATGCCCCTGTTATACTTCAAATATTTTGGATTCCCGCGATAATGACCCCTCGGAATGGAATTCAAACACTTGTTTTGTTTCTGAACAAAGTCCATCTAATTTTACTCATGAAATGATGGTTTTGGGGCCTTTGGGGGTATCATGAATGTTAACAGTGTTCTGGTGTTCTTTCCCCCTAACTACTGAAGAGCCTACAGGGTCTGGTTATCACTGAGTCTGTATCCATTTTCATGATTTGAATGTTGTTGGTGTTCGTCAAAAGACTTTGTTACATGCCGAAACTATAGTGCAGGCCTCAAAAAACCCGTTGCTATAAATGGTATGTAGTAATTGTTTGCTAAATGTACTGCAAGCAGCTGCTAAAATCTCAACGTCAAAATTACAGTAGTAAAAGTTTTCTTTCTGCATTTGGAAAATGTCATCTTTTTGTTTTTCATCCATATCCAAAAATTTATCTTGATCTTCTATTGGCATAGTTTTAGCGTTGTATTATTCCATTTCGGGTAGAGGATCATCATATTCTTCGTTCTCTTTGGTGTTGGATAGATAAAGAGTATCCTTTTTCCAGATTGTCACCTAGCTCGAAATTGTTCACGAGTTTTGCAAGACTCTTCGGAAAATAGTTCAAGAAATCCATAAAATGAACATTATAGGTTTCCTTCGAAGTTACTTTGGTTTTCATCATTATCAGTTCAAGTTTGGGAATTGTTCATGTCAACACATAATTCAGGATAAACTGATGATCAAAAACTTGTTTGTTATGAGCCAGCACGACGATATCTTTGAATTTGTTTTGCAATATTTTTGGAATAATGGTGTCTGGTTTTATAAAACATGAATGGCTAGTGTCAGAGACTACTGCCGCAGTAGCAGACGAAACGTTTGGTACTCCATATTTCTCCCGACAACAGCCCATTCAGATCATGAAAGCCTATGTTTGGATACACTGTTCATGATTTTCAAAACAACTTTGTCCTTTGAAAAAGCGATATGTTTTGTTAGTATATCTCCTTTACAAGGTAGAGTCTGTTTGACCACACCTATATCCTTGCTTATCAACATGGATATATTACATTCTTCGCAATAGTGATAACAAGTGAATACTGCGGTAAGAGACGTTACGGTATAGCGTTGTAATCTCCTTCGTGATATAGCAAATTCACTTTTTGGTGAAATAACTTGATGAACCGACATAAATGATATAACGATCCTTCGTTTCTCAATATTAGATCACAATTTGATGATCTTTGGAATTTTTGATGTACGGGGATGACATTTCCTATTCAACTAATATTACAGAACCTTCAAGTGTACGGTCGGAAATAAAACCAAGGTTTATGATGAACAATCTCAGATTTGAACAAAATGTTATGATTATCAACCAAATTTAACCACACTTCATTTTTCCTGCCAATCATATGCAACGTCCGCCATCCATGTCGTTTGTCATCTACCACGCCTTTCTTTCACCAGCCAGATGTTACGTTATCTATAAATCATCATCAGTATTCTTCACAGAAATTCAATATTCGGATTCGGGACTATCGATTTTATTCGTGGTATCAAGGGCTTTGTCCTGGTAGGAGCTGCCTCTTCTCTTGAATGTCTCAATGTTGGGTACCATTATGATAGTTTTTCGAAAATATGTGAATTTATACAGTCGAATAGTGAAAACAAGTTTTATGAAATGCTTGCTCATATAGCGGTTTCGGGGTTACCAGTTCAAAGAAAACGGTTTGGTTATGTTATAGCGAGTTTGAAATAAACCGTGTTATAATCTCTGTTGAGGATATGAGCATTGCATTTTTGAGTGAGATACGTCTATATGTTATTGGGGTTACGATATCCATAGGTAATTTTACCAACATTATTTACAATATTAATCTCTGTTTACTATGTTGAGCATTTGTTATCCACCCCCTTCAGTTTTAGAAAATGAATATACATCATTATTTGTGTATTTTTCTGTGATATCAAGTACTTATCCAAAACAAAACCGGCTGTGCAACTGTACTGCCAATCAACCTCCAAAAATAATAATATCCCTAACTGTGCATTTAAGAAAGTGACCTTGTGGAAACCCTGTCAAGGTACGATGCGTTATACTTTTTTTTCAGCATCACTTGCCACCAGCCCTCGCCAATCAAGTTCTTTTCGTTGGTCATTCTTACTGTCAATCAGGCCAACATAGTGTAAGCGAGCATGAGGTCACGTAAGCAGACATGTTGTCAACCCTAATTTTTAGCATCACTTGTCAATTAACGTTAGGTAAAGGTTTCGATATTATCGAATCCATCAAAAAAACCTTTAGCGACTATCCCGTTGAGCAAACTTTACTCTTTGAGCAGAAAAAGGAAATCAAATCATGATCAGGTCTTTTGGGTTAGTTAAACCTTTATCAGTGTGATGTGGCCAAACGCAAAGTGGGCCAGATCTTGGTTGCAAGAAGAATTGTTTTTCTTTCCTCTTTCTTACATGCAGTTCAAATATGTCAACTGAGCTTTGCAATTTGATATCTAGTTTACATTTAATATTTCTCCGTCCGCTATTTTATTCAATACTTTTGTGTTCAACTGTAGGATGTATGATGGATAATTTAACACAGAATTCATTGGGTCGTGAAATTTCGCAATGCAGAAGTGGTCATGAAATTTTGATGAAAAATGGATTTTGAATAGTAGTAACTGCGGATAATTGTGAAAATGAACAATTTATGTGTCCAAGAATGTTTTGATTGAACTCACTTGAGATCTTCCCATACCTGTATTGCATAATGAAGAACTCTAGCTGCTGGATGAATGCTCAAATTTTGGAATGGCACAATACTAGGTTTTTGCCAACCTCCTAGTTGTTTATGGTAAAATATCTTCAACATATGATCACTGAAGAATTTTCCGAACTTTAAATCACACACTTCTGGTTTAGTTCGTAATTTTGCTGGATCTGATAATTTGGTTGTTAAATCTGCATACTGAAACATTGAAAAATGTATTTGATGAATAACAACAATAATTAACTACAGATCATTGAGAATTAACATTCAAATCGCTTCCAGACATATCTTTATTGACTTGTTTTATATAATTTTAGGTTTATTGTGAGGATAATTTTATCATCAGATACGTCTGAAGAATCTACCTACTGTAGCTCTTCTGTCCGGCAATATTCGCATGTGTGATAGCGAGAAATTGAATTGGTTTTGACTAGAATTTTTCAATGATTTCAATATCTTCTTGTGATTTATTATGACCTGTTCATCGTGTTTTTCAGTGGATATTATAAGTTATGACATTCCACGGAAGTCATTGAGTAATAAAGAATATTTATTCGGAATAAAATTCATCTTTCTTGATTTCAGGTAGATTGACTGAAAAAAGTGGCACACTGAAGGAACAAATAATAATAAAATTTTGAGTAGTTACATACTAGAAAAATTCAATAAGGTATCCACTTTTGTTGGTAGCTTTTATTTTGGATAATTTTCTGAATAACTTCAGCCCTCATCACTTCAGCAAATAATAGTTTATACGAGAAAAACAAATATTACAGGACTCGATGTTATCATAATTAACCTCTCAACGGAGTGGAAATGTGGATTCATAACATTCAATAATCAGTATGAGTGATTAAACTCCTGATGGAGATATTAATTCCACACCAGTTTTCCGTTGAAAGATCGGGATCAGTATGAATAAAAAATATGGAGGTGTTGAAGTTAACACCTCCTTCATGAAGATCAAGATCATTTATGTTGACTCCTCCTTCATGAAATCAAATACCATTCATTCCCTGACTTTTTATTAAATATCAACCTCTATCTGCCGGAAGCTGAACGATATCAACAAAATTCGTTATGGTTTAATGACTCATAATAACCACCTCCATATCATGTATATGCGGATATATTTTTGATAACTGTGGAAAAGGGTCGGTAAACACCCCTTGTATAAATATATGTCGGTAACACTTCAGCAAAAATGTGACGAGATCGACATAAATTTAGAACTCAACGGTATTCAGAATTATCTCATCATTTCGAACCTGTATACGATTTAGGCCGAATAACAAGGGAAAGGCTGCTCTCACCCCTACTGCTCCAGTGAAAGGACTATATTTGCCAATCACGAAGCGAGATAGGCAAATTATGTATGATAATGTAAACGTATGAATTGTAAATTTCCAGGTTTTATAACTCATGATGATATCGATCGTTTAACAAGAAACTATAGCAGATCAAAAAAGCACTGTTTGGTAGTGGATCATGAGTACACCGCTATTGAGCTTTGGTATCTCAGATTGAAGTTGAAATAGCTGTCAGGCACATTGTTGTAAAAACCAAACTCTTCTTTTTTGAAGTTATTTTTTGCGATGTCCATTTATCCACCGTGTTCATTTGAGACTTCATCAGTAAAATAGGCCTTATTGAAGCTTATTTACTGATGACTCTTGTACTCCAAGAAAACAGTTTTTGGCCCAGACAATTATTATTAATATATTCTGATGATCTATGACTCTCACACTCATCAGTATTGAAACAATGTTGTTCCTTGCCCGACAGCTCTCTCAGTTTTTCACGGCATTCTCAGAGTAGTATCGATTGAGATTGATTTTGAGTTTATTGGTGCTTTAAGTTCAATCTGGCTATCTGTGAGAATATTCATCTCTTCGAGATTCAAATTATGATATTTCTTGCGGATTGCATAGAATTCTGCTTGAGAAATCAATGTGTATTCATTAAGCGGGTGACTTCAATGAAAAATGTCTTTCATTAGACACTGTCGAGTGAATATTTTAGTTGTTAACGACCATTAGTTTTTCTCAATAAACTAGACAACTGATTTTGTGAACACTTCATTGAAATATTTGTGCAATTTACAAATTCCGAAATTTGCAAGCTTTTTAATAATCAATGATGTGCAAAATGAAGTCTTTCTTGCTAATAGGAGTAGAATATGATGTGTGTTTTGAGTACTAGTTTCAGAATTCGTTATAATTACCGGTTGCTGCAGTCCAAATATGATAAGAGTCAACAATGCTACAATGGCAGTACTTTCAAGTTGGTCAGTGCTCTCTGTAGATATTAGAATCAAAAGATATCAGATATGATCACAACGTTTTCGCAACGAAGTGATGAAATTTATGTAAACGTTTGATGAAATCAGAACTGTCACTTCATAATTACGCTCACTAGAATTGCCATTTTCGAAAAGTTGTGTTGCCAAATTTCAAAATGATATTGAAAGTAGTTGTAGTTGTTGATGAATTTCCTTCTATCAGTGTTTATTAAATCGATCTGTATATATACTTACTCTGAATGTAGATTTTGAATCTGCTTCTATTTTTTCATCGGGATCTTCATCATATATAGGGGCTTCTTTAAATTGCAGAGAGCACGAACGCTTTGCTTGTTTCAATCTGTGTTGGTGCCGTAATACCCATTTACAAAAACTCTGGAACAACCAGTTACGAATCAACGAAAACATATTTCATAAAATATATACTGGAATAAATTTTTTAATGAACTCATAACTTAGAGTTGCAAACAGTACTACTTCATATATTGAAATCACATCATATCAAACGAATATTTCTTTATTTCAGAAATGTGACAACAAAATTAAATAAGTTATAGTATGAAAATGTTGAAATTCTATTACTCTAGACATTATGAAACTGAAAATATTCCTTCTCCAACCAGAGTTCAAGATTTTTCTCTATGCTTGCATCTCAATATTCTCTTCATTTTGATAGGTGGAACTGTAACTTATGGCTTCGAAATATTCCATTTAAAATACTTCTCCACACCAAAAAAAAGTACTTTTTCTAGATGCACGTTTCGCTTGCCAAATTAGTATCATCAGGCAATAACCAAAAAACAAAATGTTAAACTCTTACATACAACATCTGAAAACACCATTATTTAGGGTAATATTAGTGACTACCTGTGAGAATACCTAAAATATCTACCTATTATCATTACGTAACTGAATGAACACCAAGCTTGTGATGAACAAAAGTTGGGTCAATCTCAATTAACGTAATTACGAGAATGTCGATTCAGAATTCTGTCGTCGGCAAAAATCAAACCCAGCGGCAGGGGTCTAATAATCATTCAGTTCCCACAGCAAACATTGAGCCGATAATTATTGGGGTCAGGATACCGGGAAAACTAAAGGAACCGCTACCAAATTCATGACCTACGTATCCACGTTGCGCGAATGTTCGTAAACACCACGTCAAGAATATTTTAGGACCAGGCTAGATTCTCATTGCATCAATTCCAGTGTGAACCGTCGAGTTGAAACTATCTCCGTTAGTGAAAATAGTGATTACGCGAAATCAGTGAAAATGTAACAGTTTAGTGTAAACCATCAAGTTGAATTTTCTTCGTGAAAGTGATTATGTGAGTCAGTGAAACGCAACACGATTTTTATTTCGAAAATAATTCGAACACGTATCAGTTATGCAGCAACAAAATGAAAGAGTAGTGTAAATCTATCGAAATGATCTTTCATATTCAGACCGCGATGAAGGAAGTGAATAAAATCAATTATTGAGAAGCTTATAATCATACGATAACCCAGAACCATGGAATATTGTCGAACCAAGAGGATTGAAAATTGTATATTGTACTTGAAATTGACTTTACGTGATTATAGGAGTAACAGATGATGGGATTTGCCTTTAATTGATAAATGAAGCGTTAATGATCGTTTAAAAGAATAAGCAGAAAACGTGAGCCAAGACGCACCAGTGTAGTAAAAATATAAAGCCCTACCTGAAAGTTCATTTGGATTTTATCATGACTGATTGCTTATCTACTACGAACCAATGTGAAATGTTAATACCATTTCTTGTATTGTATTTGAAAACTGTTCATTTATGTGTATAATTAGGTATAGATTTTGACTATGATTCGTGGAATTATTGATGATTTATATCCATGTCAATTATGGTTCATGTATTATTATAATTTTGTGTTTATCAATTGATTTTGAATGAAAATAGGTTAACCTATATAATAATAAGGTGGTAGTATTTGATCCCGAAGGTTTCATGCAAATTTCACTGATGTTATGTTTAGGATACTATGATCCACTTGGTATATTTCTGTTTTTGCATATTGTTATTAGAATATTTGTGCGTTGCTAGTCCCTGTGTGTTATATGAATTGTTGATCACTAGATTGTTTCAAAATATAATCGACCTACTGAATATATGTAAATGACTGGTAAATCTATCGAATCTATTCAGTGGTTTCAAAATAAACACCTAGTTAACCAAAGAAAGTCTCAGTTGCTAGGAAACAGCTGCTCGATTCCAGACAGGTTTTTGAATTGTGTCATACTCCCGACGTTTTGTACCACCTATCCATCATCTCTGGTGTACTTGCTTTCGTAATGTAGAGAGAGTGTGAAAATTGAACCAAAGGTATGAAGAACGATGTGTCTGAGTCATCATATTGAATCAGGTCGACGATAGGACTCATATACACTACTGATGTGAAGTGTAATAGACACAAAACATCAGCATTCATCACAAACTGTTCGGATGGAACTTTTGTTGCTATTCATAGATATCATTCCACATTTTTCAATTTCTATATATTAAAGTTGTCTGAAAGCCTGTAGTCATATACCGATCCCAACAGATTCAAGCATTTTCCACTAATCATGTGCTACACTGAAATTCTCTGATATGTGGAAGCGACTATGTGGAACATGTTCTTCCTAAGGAGATATTGAAGTCCGCTCAGTTTGACCAACAAACTGTTTGCCGGTACCTTCGGCTATTTTCTCTATGTCATATATTTCTCTGCTAAAAGGGAAAGTGACTAGCCCAGGTCACATCATTTTCTGCTGTGGAGAATGGTGGTCGCGGTCAAGTCGAACTCTACCCTCTTATCACGGTTTCTCATAACTAAAATATTTATAAATATCAGATCTTCGTTATTTTCATTATGGTTCATCAGTGTGCCGTATTTTCCTTAGATTTCAAGCTCTTTATTGGCGAGATTTCTTTGCCAAGATTTAAATTTTATGATATCCTAAATGAAACATCAATTTTTTTATTTCTTTATTCTCAAAATAACTCTCAAAATCTAGTCTAGTTCGCAAGTGCAATTTTATATAATTTCAGTTCACCTTCATCTAAAATTATGATTGAGGTGTCATACGATTCGTAATTCCATACAGGATGATGAACGAGTTGAGTCAAGTTGCGCTAATCAAATTCCAAAATAACTAGATTATTTCATAAACAATGCATCTGTTTATTTCAATTCTCCAAACAATAAAAATGGAAAAATTGAAACACTCATATGAATATAGCTTCCATACAATGGGAATATTCTACCAATATTTTTTTTAATTCTTCACATCTTCAATGCGTGTAAATGAATGAATTATTAATTTTAATTTTTTTCAGTAATGATTTTTTTGTGAAACCTGATGGTAACTTCAAGAAAGAAAAAAATTCCATGCGTCAAGTTTTAAAATTTATCAAGATTGTTGTTAAACGTTCGAACCTTTAAAAAACTGATTATCAAAAGCATATATGTTTGTTTGAAGGTGATTGACAATGTTTTGTAGTGAATTTCATCAGTTGGGACTTCCATTATCTGATATCATTTAAAATGATTTGCAATCCCTGAAATAAACAGTACAATTGAAAATTAAAAGAATAGCTGAAAATTGCGAATATATTAGGCAAATAAACTTGAAATAAATTCACAGTGAAGTAAAAATTGAACAATTGAAACAAAAAAGAAATTAATTCAATTAAAAATTAAGCGATTTCCAACCACGTAACTTCACTGACGTTTCGATTGTTAGTAGTTAGTATCCACAATCGTCTTTGGGTGATGACTGAACTAATTCCTCCGAGAGATGACTATTTATGGGTCTTCCGAGTACTTTCACTTATCCCCTTCTTTCACTTATCTCCTTTCTCCGCTTTACCGGTTTAGCGGGTGATGACCGTTTGGCGGGAGTTGGCCATTTTTTTCTTGATTATGGGTTTCCATACATTGCGTATCTCTACGCTACCTTGGCTGAATACGTTGTTGGGTAGCATATATGCGGCTTCTTTGAATTTCCTTCCAACCAATTTTCTTCCTTGTGTATGATCTCAGTTTGGGACCACTTGATGTTGTATTGATGAGTTCGAACATGCTCTGCTATTTCTGATTTTCCCTCGCTGTGTGTGTTTTTTGTGCTCCGCAACAAGACTTTCAATGGCCTCTTGGTTTCACCGATATAGGATTTTCCACACTCACAGAGTATCCTGTAGATGCAATTCTTGGAATCGTAGTCCGCGTTTGGTGGCCTGGTTTTCGTAAGGTTGCTACGGATAGTGTTTCCGGATCTGGAGCAGGTTCTGATGTTGTACTTGAACCCAATTCTTTTTATCCTTTCTAGTAATCCTCTGATGTAGGGAAGTGCAAGCACTGGTTTTGACGGCATCTCCTCCATGCGAGGTTCTTGCTCTTTTTTAGCCAAAGTCTGTTCCACCATCACTTTGGAGTACCCATTCTGTTGAAGATCCTTTTTGATGATGCCTAGTTCTTTCTCGAGACCTTCCTTTGTATTGCAGAACTCGAAAGCACGGTCTACTAGATTCTTGATGATTCTTCTTTTAGTCGATTGATGGTGGTTGGATTCGTGGTTCAGATACTGTCCCGTATGAGTGGGTTTTCGGTATACAGATGTTTCCCCACTTAGTGTCGGTCCTCTTCACAAATACGTCTAAGAAAGGCAATTCGTTGTGGACTTCCTTCTCCATTGTGAAAGTGATGGAAGGTCTTACACTGTTGACGTGAAGTAACGTGGTTTGAAATCGCTTGATTTTCAATTGTATTAATTTTTTTTATTTTAATTGTTCAATTTTTACTTGTATTTTATTTCACCATGAATTCATTTCAAGTTTTTTTGCAAATTATATTTGCTATTCTTTTAATTTTCAATTGTATCGTTTATTTCAGGAATTTCAAATCATTTTATACAATATCAGACAATGGAAGTCCGAAATGATGAAATTCAAAAGCATATATGAAAGGAAAATTGCGATAACATTTTTTGCTAGCTCATCATTGTTTATTCATTCATCCACTGAGTGTTCAATTTGTTCATACCTCCAGTAATCTGTTTGTAGAACTTTTCCATACCAATAAGATTTCGAAAACGATGAGTGGTTTTGTAGAACTTTTCAATACGGCCATTTTGTGTGATTTCAAATTCAAATTCGACCAAATCTTGAACATATATTAGCAATTGAAAATTTAAAATTATGCAAAAAAAATCAAATTCTTGCGAGATTGCGAGATATTGCAAATATTCGCAAATAACGAACAAAATTCTCGTTGAAATTGAAGTGCTGGGCACATTTATCCCAGAGGGTGAATTTATTTGAAACGTAGATTTAAAGACCTTCGAAACCAAACATCGATTTTTCATTTCATTTCACCCCCAAAATGGCATCAAAAATAGGTTATATTTGTTGGTGATCTAACAAAAAACAACATACACTCGAGAGCCGACTTTTTTTCTGTAAAAATTCGCCATCTCTTTATTGATGGGTGTAATCATTCAAATACAAGGTCTATCTTTCCAGATACCTTTTGAAATAATTTTCAATGGAATCTTTTGGGATATAAAGACACTAATCACTTGAAAAATAGATAACGATAAGTACATCTCTTTATTTTCCTGAAAATCATATGGGTATGAATGATGAAAATGAATACAAAAATCATATTTTCATTGTTACAATTATACTCACGTTGGGGTAGAAATATAGCAACATTTTTTCATGTATTGTGAACATGTTCGTGAACTTATAATATAATTGAATGGATATTATTATTTTCATATAGAATAATTGTATGATATAGAGATATGGGTATAGAAAAATTTTAAGGTGGAGTGTAGGGATACAAATATGCAGTTTCTTCAACCATATGAGTACTTGACATTTTAAAACTTTTCAACTTCAAAATACCGTATATGTACACACCACAGACGTTTAAACGTAACTGACCACTCCGACACTGTAACGATGAATTCCGCCAGCCGATTGCAGTTGAATCTAATTGGCCAGCGTGAGGAAGCTCGTTTATTTTACCCAACAGATGCAAATGTGCGTGATGATCATGCTTTGCTTACGCATCTATCTGTTTGGGTTCCTTTTTTTGTTGGATGGATATAGTTTAGATTTGGTAATCCGCTGACATAAGATGTAAATGGTAAATATTATAGCGAATTTATTAAATTGAAAACATTCTGAAATTTTAGGAAAATCATCTTCAACTGTTTATTTCATGTTTAGCCAAGTTGATGAAAAATCTAAAATGGCAGTATCATCGGCGACACTGATTCCCGAAGGTATTTAGGGAAAACAAACTCTTCATGCAGATAGTAAAGAGAAGTGGACCCAGTACCGTATCTTAAGGAACACCATGAGTCACAGTTCTTCTGGCACTCATTTCAAAATCTGAATAATCAGAGTTTATAGCGCATTATCTGCATGAGCCACGAGTATATTGTATCACTGAAGTAAAACGATAACAGGGTTTCCTCTTTCGGAGGTCACAAAAGACGCATCAGTTATTCGAGGTTATAGAGCTGAAATGACATAGGTGTTGTTTTATTGCTACACCTTGGGTTGTTTCTGACTGTACCGACATTTTTATCGTGAGCCCTTCATAGTGTCAACACAACATAAAATAATTGATGATAGTTCATTCTGAACTACTCTTCAACTGTATCAGTGTGTTATTTGTCTGGACTATTGCAGTTCTTTGAAAGAACTGCGATAGTCCAGACAACTTCTACTCTTATAGGGTCATGGACGATAAGAAAATCAAATATATCTAAGCACTGTTTGATGGTTTAGATTTCATACTTGTTATTTAATTCTTAAGGTTTCATTCATATAATGTATTCTGCATAACATTACATCATAGTCCATCAATAAGTATCATACATCAAGACTTGTTATCTTTGAACGAATGTTCACAACCAGATTTTTTTCATTTTAGAATAATACAGGAAGTACATCATTAGGAAAGTTGTGCGATATATCGTGTTTGGATAATACATTATTAAAAATAATATTACTTCGAAATTGAATTATTTATTAGGTTGCCTAAGTTTATCATGAATAAGTATTTGTCTCTTGGAACAAAACAAAAAGTATGATGGTAAAAGAATAATTACGTGTAAAGAATGAATATGGTAATTTCACTCAATTTTCAGATTGGAAGACATCAAAAATGATTATAACAATTGATCAATAATAGTTTTTGTAATTGTCCTTTTTTGGGGTATTTTCACCTTCCACAATCTGGAAAATTATAAATGATAAACTAAAAAGTTTGTCCTATATAAAACGAACCAATTCTGGATGCGGAAGCAGATTTCAGTATCCGAAACGTTGAGAAAAGTATATAATCAAATAATTCGAAAAATTACAAAATTGATAAGTGAAATATTTTCCTTCTTTAAAAATGCTTTGAATTTACTCAATAATTTATTAGTGAGCTGAAAAGTTTGCCCTTTCTACACCATTATTATATTTTCCAATACAATTTTCATATTTTTCAGATTGTGAAAGGTGAAAAAACCCAAAAGAGATCCATGAAAAATTTTCAAATTATTTACTCATTTCAGATAATAACAACAATGAGCCGTTTCTACAAGATAGGGTTTTCAATTTTTCTATATCTCATTTTCAATTTTTCTTGTTTTTCCATTATGAGATATTATTCACAGTTTCCACCAAATTATTCAGATATTACAGTCTTGGTTTTTTTGATATTTCAATTTCTCATCTTCTTCCAGATTTCAAATGAGTATAGTTTAAAAATTTGATAATGAGGAACTCCCCGAATTATTTATCACTGTTGAGAATGACGAAATACTTTTTCATTTGTATATATCGTATACTGACACAGAATATTTCCCAATGTCATTACTAAGATATATTTTGGCTATCAAAGTTCATCATATTTGTTATTTTTGAACATTATCCATTATCAACATGAAGAAATAGATAACTATCCAATTGATCATGTTAAAATGTTTATTTATTATTTTCGCAAATTTATGTCAATGTCAAACGGGTCACCATACATCTCATTCAGAAGTCAATGCCAAAGAAACAGCCACACAACCTGAACAAAATAAAGAATTAACTGCAGTTCTTCATATCTCCAAAAACTCGCACCCAGTAACAAATCCAGTTTGATTCAGAGAGAAGAGGATTCGTAACCTTCGAATGAATACAGTCACATCTGATTCAAATCGATATAAGCAGAGTTCATTCAGAAAATCAACGAGTTGCATATCAAATTCATAAAAATGCTGGAGTAGTTATCTTTCCAACATGACGATTTTCGGTAACAGCAAAAACAATGTGATTTTGAGATACAGAATTATCTGATAACAGATTATACTGAGTATATCCACCAAGCACAACGGCTATAGCAAACCAGATTATTTCGAAGTTGTCTCGTTATCTGAGCATTTGAAACGAGTAGTGGCAAAGTGTTTTTTTCTATAATTCAATGTTCAAATAAAAGTAGATGTTTCGGAAGTATTTTTTTTTCATGTAATTCAATGTTTATATGAAAGTAGTTGTTTCGAGAGGTGGTTCCCTTCCAGTTTTTCTGAAAATTACTTCTTTGCATAAACTACACATCTTGGTAGGTATAGAGTTTATTTTGGAATTGTTGTATGAAGATGGAGAAGAAGAAAGCCAAAACTATTCTCTACCAAACATTAATGTCTCCTAAAAATATACCCCTTTCAATTAGAAAAAATATTCGTTATATACTCAATGGACCACACTCCAAAAAACGACCCATAATAATTATCTATTACATTTCCCGCCTACGAGTGTCCTGTTTTGTACAATTTCAAAACGTCACTACGTGTTTATATATTAGTGTATTGGCCAACTTCGAAACCAGCTAGAGAAATGGCTGCCAATGTAAAAGAAATAAAACATGGCTGCTCCTGTCATTTGTCGAATGTTAGGTGTGGAAAATGGGGGAGGGAGGGGGTCGAAGAAAACATGCGGCATTGAAGGGTATGGAGGGCTTCCTCCCTCCTACAGTTTCCACCTAACATTTGATAATTGACAAGGGTGCCCATTTTTTTCTTTTACGTTAGAAGCCACACACCTTGTATAGCTCGATGGCAATCATTTTGTTTTCCTCAATCCGATTGTTTATCCATCGTTATTATTAAACAATTATTTTTATAATTCAACCACGCTGTTACCTTTCAACTGAATCTCTCCGATACGTATTCACCCTTCTATGCATCGATTATGTGGCATATATCTCTTTCCCACTCACTAACGTAACGACTTCCCTTTTATGGTTTTTCATCAACAAGTGAATAATGATAATTCTGCATGCCTGTTTCATATATTTCCATCGATTTATAATTAAGAGATCAATCGGAAAAAAAGTTACAAATATTTAGGACCTGAGTTATTCAATTCACATTCACATGATCTGAAAAGCGAAAATAACATAATGCGATTCAAGAAAAAAACTGATATGTTACAAACATGACAAACCATGAGAACTCATCCGTAGTCTGATAGATTGAACTATGTTGAAACCGATATATTCCTTTATATTTTTGAAATTACTGTATATATTACGATTTCTATTGTATTTTTAAAAATCATATGGAGTTATTTTCAATTAGTTTTAAAATTTCTAAATTCGAACGTCAATTTTTGGAGGGTGAAACGTTAGAAACCCGTTAAACTGTCATGTTTTTAAAAATGATGTATTTTGTCACACCTTGCACACATTAACGTCATGTTTTTTTTAATGATGTATTTTGAGACACTCTGTACACATTGAGGGATCGCACGTTTAAGCGTTAGGGCCCCATTGAACTGTCATGTTTTTTTTTAAATGATGTATTTTGTACACATTGACGTCATGTTTTTTTCTTAAATGATGTAACATTGGGGGATTGCACGTTAAAACGTTAGGGCTCCGTTAAACTGTCATTTTTTTCTTTTAACGCTGCATACACTTTGTATAACTCTGTGGCAGCCATATTTTTTCTTTTACGTTAGCAGCCATGTTTTTCTTTGCACATCCTGCACACCCTGTATAGCATTCGATTGATTTGTTTTGAAACAACACCCCGTATACCTTATGATTTTTCGACAAGCAGCCGCCATGTTTTTTCTATTATATTAGCAGCCATGTTTTTTTTCTGTAATGCTGCATACACCCTATATACCTCCATGGCAGCCATGTTTTTTTTCTTCAACGCTGGCAGACATGTTTCTTTCTATAACGCTGCACACACATTACACAACTAGATGGCAGCTATGTTTTTTTTCTTCAACGCTTCATCACTCAGGTCACCCTCATCATCTGCGTATCTCCTTCCACAATCTCCTCGTGCTCTAAGACATCAGCATCTTCGTCGGCTTCAATGTCAGCCTCGTCTCCAATAATTTCAACTTCCTCTTCCACAATTCTCTCAATGTTGGGGGTGATTTCACCCCCATTCAATGACTCATCATCCGTCCAATTATTTTCACCATCAAGTGATATCTCAGCTAATAGAGCGGCGATTTTTTCAGAATTCATTTTGATGTGCTCTCATATACTGAGCATCCATACTTTTTTCTTAAACGCTGCACACACCCTGTATAGCATTTGATTGATGTGTTTTGAAACAACACCCTGTATACCCAATTATTATTGTTCTCATAACATTCCAAGCGCGTTCGACTCGTTATCTTTCAAACAGCTATAACGTCACCGCTAACCCGATTTCCGAGCCATACACATGAAAAAACACTGATAAGCCACTTCCGTCCCAGCTCTTTCATAGCGTTCTACTTCAACAATAAAAACATCAACGTCATGTTAGTAATCGAGGACTCAGTCACACGTCACAGCTTCCTCCTAACCTTAATTTCTGTGCCGCAACCCCAACCGAAGACCACCCCTAAGAATAGAAAATGTTGCATGCATCTGGGTGTGCATGAGGAGGGATGATAGTAAAAAACTTGAAAGAGAAAAAGTAACGTAACGTGTGAAAGAGAAAGTGTGCTATGAGGAAAAGAACTCTGGGTAGAGAATCGTGTGAAGATATCTCGTCAAATGAAAGGGAATATTGCATTAAGGAAAAATACTCTGAACTCCTTCGGTATAGTAGCATCGTGACGTGCAGCACATGGTGAGGCATCGTGGGTGCCTGCAATGTGTGTGTGTATGAGTGAAAAGGTGATGACATCAGTGTAGAGTAAAAAAAACAGACATGGCGGCATACCAACAGGGAGCTAAGCGGTATCTTCGTTAATAATGGACGTATCGTGACGTGCCGCATATCAAATGAAAGAGAAAGGGGAAGGGGATGCTGAAGTTATTGATTGAGATAAAAAACAGAGGTTATAATAGTATTGATTGTCAAAGTGTTTATAATATTTAGACTAATGGCAATATACGAGTGTGTATGAGTGAGGAGATGATGACGTCATTGTGTAGTAGTGAAAATACAAACATGGCTGCATGACGAAAGGGCACTGACATTCCAGTCATTTTAGGCATTTTGAACCCCAATCTGTGGAAAAATTGCTATCAAGCTGAATTTTCGTATACACTTTTATCACGGCGTTGTAAAGAAAATTTGAAAAATCGACATTGATATCGTGCCGGCTAAAAAAGTTATAATAAAGGTCATTAGGTCACGAAAATCACTTTTTCGCGAATACTTCGCGAACTTTTGCTCGGAGGTTAATAGAGGTCGTTATAAAAATTGTTCGTCGTAAAATCATAAAAAAATCCTCGTGCAATTTTTTGTGAAATTAACCGTTTTCCGAGTAGAGCGCTGTGAAAGCGACTATAATGCATTCATATACTGTATTGTATACCGTACACCAAGGCGTGAACTTGTTTGCTTTTTATTTATGTTTTTAAGTGCCTTGAAAACTTCTATCTGATACTTGGATGTTCTGTGAAAAATATACTTACATTACAGAGGTTTTTGCAAAAAATTATACATTTAATATTATCATTAACAAATATAGTAATTATTCATCAAATAATTTTGGTTGAAATATTGTTGTCATTTCTGATGGTTACTCTGATACCATAAAAGTATCATAGCTATAGAACAACTGAGAAAAACTGCTGCTATTTTTACATCTTGTGAAGTGCACTTCAATGAATCGATGGAAATTCCTAGCAGTCAAGAAAAATTATTATCTAATCAATTTAGCGAAAGAAAATTCATTAAAATACTCATTGAGAAGTTCGAAAAAGTTAGTATTGCTACAAGACAATCACGTGAGGATGCTGACGTCCTAGTAGTTGAAAAAGCGATTGAAAATTCAATAAATAATATTACAATAATTATCATTGGCGACGCACACAAATACTTGATCGACCTATATCATTTTTTGAAACCAGTAGAGAACAATGTTGAAACAAAAATATACTCGACTCATGGCCTCAACAAGTATCCACATTGCAAGAAAAATATTATGTTTCTACATGCCATGACCGGATGTGATACAACTTCAGCACTTATTGGGAAAGGAAAAATTGGAGTCATGAAGATGTTTGAAAAAAGACCCAATTTGAACAATTCTGCAGAAATATCCCAACAAGAAAATTGCTTTCGATATGTCATCGTCAATGCTGGAATAGATTCTCTACTAGCAATGTACGGTGCTTCAAAATCAGAACAATCGATAGATAATTACAGATACTGTGGCTCTGCTAAATCAACAAGACAAAGCACAGCTGTGAATTTTACATTAATACCACCTACTTCGCCAGCAGTTCAACGGCATATTTATCGAATGTATCATCGAATACAAACCTGACTAGGAAGAGAAATTGATCTAGAATAGTGAGGTTGGGAGTCAAAAAATATAATAGTCAATAACAACTTTATTACCACCAGCACCCGATGATCTACTGAACACAATCTTTTGTAATTGTACAAAAGGTTGTGGCGGCAAATGTGGATGGAAAAAATTGGAATAAGATGGGAATGCTGCTACTGCTTCACCAATATTCGATCTTCACCTTTCTCCAAAATTCGATGAGTCGATATTTGAAGCTGAATACAGATCATACACACCATTTGTTATGCTACTGAAACCTCTGGTAGTGATGCAAACCTATGTCATGCTACTGGACAATTTTCGATAAACACATCAATCGCTATAATATATATGCGGATTATTTAGATTACATAACAGCTGCAGAAATGGCTATAACCATATAAATATGGTGAACACTACAAAAGTTGTTTCTGATCAGATCCCAACAACGAATGTGGTCCTGTTAATATACATTTGTATGTCTATTTATAAACATTCGGATGTATCAGGATGTGTAATAAAATAAAACCATCGAAATAGGATAATGAATTTTGTAAAAATGTATAACCTATAACTTTTCTATGTATATTTTGTGAACATTGATGACAAATTTTTGAAACACCTCATATACGCACCACCTTCTTTATAATAACTTGAATGCAAATTTTTTGCAACAAATTATAATTTCCACAATTGAAATGAATTCTCAATCGGTGAATACATCAACCTTTCCCCTTTATCATGTGTTGCATGTACTATTTTCACGAAAGGAATCAGTGCCAACAGCTTTCATTTTTTCTGAATAAATGCAACTCTGACGTATCGTCACACATGCGCGATCCGATCCGAAGAGCGTTTTTGCGGACGATGTTTTTTCCTCATTGTGAACACTTGCCTTTTCGCGTGTAGTATTCTTTGTTTCGACATGTCAGCATATTTTCATTCTTTGTCAAGCTATATTGTCACCAACATCCCTCAGGCAGCTACTCGACGCACGCAACATTTTCTACCACCCTTCGCCGGCGTTCCCGATGCCTCACCATGTGATGCACGTCACCATATACCGAAGGAGTACCGGCAGCCTTATTTTTCTTCAATGAAATATCCCACTTCATTTGATATATCGTCACAATACGATCCTCGACCCAAAAGGCCTTTTTGGCAACTTTTTTTTAATGCACTTTTCCTTCCGTTGAATCACTTCATCTATTCAAAAAACCCGCATCATAATCCGTAGTGTAGTTTTAAAGGTTCAAGCATGCTTAGGGACAGAGCGGGAAGCGACTTTGTTTTATATTGTGTATTGATTCGCCTGAAATATCTAATGACAATTCGGCTGTTGTTCTCAGTGATTATCATTTATCTTTTTCTAGTAGAAGATATCATTAAATTGACCCAAATTTTTAAAATGTAAACTACAACTGGTTTTGATAGAAAAGTATAAAAATTATTCATTGTAAAAATCGTCTACTGTTTTTTGGTGAAAAAAGTTCCTGGAGAAGTACACACTTTTGGTGTTCACGCCTCCCGGGCAATTATCGGAAGAAAAAAAATCTGATATGGCCATATGTGACATCCTCCCAAGGAGTTTTCCTCCTAGTTCATCGTCCATCCTGTCCTTTCTAGGAAGGTGGACAGGTCGCTAGGAGACATCTCCTCAATATCGACAGGTGTAGGCCAAGACTCGCCGAACCCACACTCTCTTATTGACGATAACTCCGGACACTTACATACCACATGCCTGACAGTTTCATCTTCCTGTTCACACATCCTGCATAGAGGTGTGTCCACCAGCCCCATAGTATGGAAGTGTTTCCTTAGTTGACAGTGGCCAGTCAAAAATCCTACTGTTGAAAATTAGGTTATTCCTGGTAATCGCCAGATATTTCTTCGGCGCCAGCTTCCTAGGGTCACCCAGGGTGATCCTGACAAGACTGCAT
>WOGR01000642.1:0-23256 GCA_015342045.1 Leptinotarsa lineolata | reverse complement strand
GTTGTACTTCCCCCGACAACAGGAAGGCCATGGACTTTTGAGTTTGCAGTGTCTACATGACAGAATGGTACGGATGTAGCCTGTAAAGTCGTCAGGAGTTCGGATCCCCTTCGCTGCATAGTCAGTGACCATGAGAGAGCAGGAATTGGAGCATTTATTATTAGGGTAGCTGCCCGAGCAGCTAATGAACTCGGTTCAGTTTTCGACACTGAACGAGGCGATCACAACTCTGTCACCGAGTTGGAACCCTTTCAGCAAATGGCTGATATAAAAATCGCAGAGAGAACCTCACTTCTGCGACAACACAAAGATAAGCAAATGCTTGGGGTCTTCTTTAATATTCTCTAATATTCTATTTCATCAAAAACAGGGTGAACAGATATTTCTCCGCCATTTCGAGAAATGTTGCTATAGTTTATACGAGGTCATTCCAAAAAGATAAATAAAAGACATTACGCTTAACTATTGATAAAAAACGTGTAGGTATATGAAAAATAAAATAATTTTGGAAAAAAATTATACCACGCCGCCCATGTCATACAAAGAAACTGCCGACATTCGGTAACTATTTAGTTTTTATGCCAATCAAATTGACTTTGTATACCTATACTATACACTTTTCTCGAGCATATTTTCATAATTTCAGCTGTTTAGCGTGTTTGGTTTGTAGTTTTTGAAGTTTTCAATGAAAGTTCCAATGTTGCTCAGAGGAGAGTCTATCAAAGGAAAAACTGGAACCTCTGCCGTAGAATACATACAAAACAAGCACTTTTCCCAATCACCAAAAATGCAATACTCTTCACGATGCGCGTTTCACCAACCCAGTCGGCGTCTTCAGGAGATGAAGAAAACTGAAGACGCAACTTTGTTAGTGAAACGAGCGTCGAGAAGAGGAGTATAGTTGTATAGAAGCTTATATACGGTTGAATTGAGAATATTCTTTCTTCACAGATTGATCTGAAAGCACTCGTCGGAATATGCTCATATTTTCGCCAATGAAATAACTTTTCAACTCTGGGTCGGTCATATTATCACATTCAAACCTCTAATGAGTAATTTCATTTAAGAAAATTCGTTCTTTTTAAGTTATTGATGTCGTAATACTTTAAGGCGATCATGGCAATAAAAGGGTTCGCTTGTACCCAGCTTTGTAGGTTTTCCCCAGCAGTTTTTCTCATTTTTAAATCAATTTCATTACCTAGATTGTACTCACTTTTGAATTACTGGATACAGAAATATCTTGTTCGTCATCATGCATCATCAGTGGTGTATTCTTTTTTTTCTGGAATATTCGGACAGATTTTCAAGTCTGATGTATCAGAGAAAGCCCCAGTACAAACAGTAATTGAAAGCAATACAAAGTTTTGAACCAATGACTTTTTAAACTCCTTCTGGAACTTCAAGAACTTTTTGCATATTTCTTAAGTATCAATACTGGACCATTTTATTGCTTATTCTCCTTCTGTGGCAAAGTGCATAGAGAGCTCGATGTGTTTTAGGCTTCTCGTCCACTAGGAGCGGAAAGCTGCGAACTGCAATGCAACGAATTCGTGCAAAGGCCTCTCGTCCACTGGGAGCGGAAAGATGCGGACTGCGAAGTAACGAACTCGTGCGAACGCAGTTCGTACGGAATCGTGCGATACACATCGTCCATTGTCTCAGTATTCGTCCGGATCCGAATTATCACCTTTGATTTATCTTCGTATCAGGCACAGAAAATGTGCCTGATACGAAAAAGGGAGTTCGTTGACTTTTCTAATTTGTGTCATGATGTTCAAATCGACGATGACCAACACTTTTCTCATTTTTGAATGAGAAAGAACACATTTCAATACATTCTTGATAACATTTCTTCCGAATTCGAAAAATTCAGCAATTTTCGAGAAAAGATCTTTACACAAAAACTGCTGGTTGTTACATTACGGTAAGTATATAAAGCAAAATTCACTTAATTTTTTTAAAGGAACTGTATTTTCAATATTAAATATTATTTTCAATGTGGTAGTTACTTTCTCGTTGGTCCCACAGACATTTCCTTACTTGAACAACCAAAATTAAATTTCAACAGTCCATTTGTGTTTTTTTTTTCGCAGTAGATCGCAACTAAATCCCAGCAGAACGGGATCGGCTCGCACTTCGTACCTATTTTGGACGAAAACTGACGAACCATACGAGCTAAGTCGACGCGGTCCCCTAACGATCCATTTGTTTGGATCGTTCGTGCGTTGTCGTGCCAATTTTGACGAATTGATTTCGCAACATATCGCAGCTTTCCGCTGCCAGTGGACGAGATGCCTAACGCCGTTCATACGAAATCGTGCGAACGTCGTTCATACCAAATCGTGCGTTGCACATCGTCCATTGCCTCGGTCACCGTATAGAAGTAAACACAAGTAAATTCACTCTCCGCCATATTTGGGTTGAGATCTCCATCTCTTATTTTACGCTCAGCCGATATATCTAAGGCGTGATAACAAGTGAGCCAAGAATAGTTCTAGCCTACACTCTCCTACCGCACTACACGCCGCTACAGCCCGGCAAAAAATGAAATCTTGACACACTAAATCAAAGACGTCGACCAGGAGTAAACTTACTTGTTGTTTACTTCTATACGGTGCCTCAGTATTCGTCCGGATTGGTAGTAAGCGAGATGGTTGTTTGAACCGTTTTTTTTTTGTTATATATCGATGAATCCGGGAAATGTGGATGAATCCCATTTACGCAAAAAGAAAGGATTTCGATGAATTTTCTCATTTGTGGCATGATTTTCAAATCGATGATGTCAATCATTTTTCTTATTTTCGAATGAGAAAAGACACACTCCAATCCATTGTAACTATTTTCGCACTAGATCGCAATCAAATCCCCGCAGAACGGTATCGGTTCGCAATTCGCACCTAGCCGGATGAAAACTGACGAACGATACGGGCCAAGTGGTCGCGGTCTCCTACCGACCCATGTGTTTGGATAGTTCGTGCGTTGTCGTACGAATTCTGACGAATTGATTTCGCAACTTATCGCAGCTTTCCGCTCCCAGTGGACGAGAGGCCTATGCAAATGTCAGTAAATGGATTAAAAGAGATAAGCAGTTTATGGACAACTCAAATATGTTCACAAGTATATTACAAACATCCAACAAATCACAAGTACAAACTGGAGCGTTATGACAAAATATGAAGAAAGACGCAATAATACCATAATGTTACAGGGTTTTCCGGAAAATAGGATGTAATGATCAAGTTTTTTTAAGCTTTGTTACTTGGGATATTCTATCAAAACTGTTCTTCTCGTTATTTGACCAATACAATACAATAACATTGAATATTTGTTTGAAAGTAATTTCTTGGTGAATTTTTTTAGTTGTCTAATATCCAATCCAGCTGATTGGAGACGCAAACATCACTTGCATCCTTGATAGTCTGGAACAACGGAGAAAAGTTGGAGATTTGTCTCTCTTCTTTAGATACTTTCACGGGAAGTGTTCAAGTAACTTGCTACATTTGATTCCACCAAGAGCAGTACAAAACAGAAATATGCGACGGACTGTAACTGCTCATCGTTTTGAAGTTCAACTCAGTACATCTCGAACTTCACTGTTTGAGAACTCTTCCATTTGAAGAACTGCGTTTACTTGGAATAACCTTCCTGAGAAACTAAGCGATTTAAATCCAATGTGAATCACTACTGTAATAAAGGACCATTGGGTCTGAAACGATCCCTTCTTTAACTTTCAATGATTTATAATTATCTTAACAGATCTATCATTTTTGCACCCTAAAATACACCGCCCTGTATATGGGATCGTTCAGCCGAAGGAATTTTTTTTAATCTTTAAATTTGGTAGCGCTGAATTTGCTGCCACCAGATCAGAAAAGTTTGAAATCCGTTCTGATCATACGGATTGAGAATTAAATATTTTGGTCAAGAGATGAAACACCCACCTTTATATCATCTTCCGAACGGGACGGCTTAGTTTTGTCACAAGTTTTGTTCATAGAGGCTGCGTTCCACCATGGCTTCACAAATGCATGAATTTTTTTATGGATTTGAGGGAAATGAATTAATATTGGCAGAGTTTCCACAAACCACCTTTATTGACAAATAAAGTAGGTGGAATAATCCAATTAACGTAACAAAATAATAGAAGTTTGAATCTGTTTCAGTGAACCTTATTTAAACTGTGGATAATTCAATTGACAAAGAAATATGTAAACAAACAAACTAAAACAAAATAAACCACAATTATGAGAAACTATAAAGGGACCCACTTAATCGCTCCTCCCTGTATAACGCGCATGAGACACTATAATCCTACTCATAATCTTAATCATGAGAAAGGGGAACCCGTTTCGCAGATATATAAAAACTTCTAATAATACCTTGGGTGCCAATTCAAATAAATATAAAGATACACACGCATGCAAAAATATATACAATATAGATAATAATTGTTTTCAAGATACGCTCCCCAACAAACGTAGATAGACTCTTCTGGGATCTCCGACAAAAGCCACTATTTCCCAAAAACTGTCCCAAATTCTTGCCAGGAACTCGACAGTATTTCCCCTCACGCAACTATGCTTAATCAAACCGCGAATAAATCAACCCAAAAACACTTCTCGGAAAAGTGACTTGAAATATCTCAATATTTCCGTTCACACAAGATATTTCTCATAAATTTCTTAACTTTATAGGAAATTCGACTGAACTGCCCAAATCTCTACGTACAACTCCCTTAAGTTATCTTCCGCATCTTTCAACTAAGTTCTCTTAAGGGGGGTTGAATTCGAATTCTCTCAGAGAGTCTCTGTCCAATCGGATAGCTCTAAATTATTTCACCGATTCGCACCCTTAGGTCCCTCTTCAAAACCGGTGGATAAGTTGGCTAGAATTACTAGCTTAGCAGTCTAATGCTGTGATTCTGCCCCTGACATACAGATGTCACTGCAAGGACCATTTCTGATTTTACAGATGTATTTCTCAGTTTAGAAATAAAAGGCGTTTTTGGTTTTTATCATATCGTTAAATTAATGATGGTTGTTCAGTCTCGTCTATGATCCTCTGAACTCTCAGACAATAAATCATATTTTCTTATGGGACAACTTTGACCATATCTATTCGACCCTTTAGGAAAATTAACAGCAAAGTTCTTAAAACATCGACGCAATTAATTTTTCTTTATTTTTCTTTCGAGTGGCTGAGCCCTACGTGACCTAAGGTCATTACTGGAAGTTGATAACGGTTTCCTTAAAAGACAAAGACTGTTACAATATTTATACTTGGTTGGAAATGTCATTTCCAACCTACGCTATATTACACTGCTAAATTCTATCCAGCAAAGATACATCCGCCTGATTGGAGACACGAACATCACTTGCAACCTTCATAGTCTGAAACATCGAAGAAAGGTTGGAGATTTGTCTCTCTTTTATAGATACTTTCACTGGAGGTGTTCAAGCGACTTGACACATTTGATTCAACAAAGAGCGGTACATATCCGAAATACGCGATGGACTGGCTACTCATCGTTTTGAAGTTCAACTCAGTACACCTCGAACTTCATTTTTTGAGAACTCTCTCATTTGAATAACTGCGTTTATGTGAAATAATCTTCTTGAGAACGTCTTTCCAAATGGATTCAATTTCCAGCTGTTCAAATCCAATGTATAAATCGCTACTTTCGCACAGGCACCGCTTTTATAGCGCCTTAAGGATTTTCCTGTAGCGCTTGTATTTTGTCCTAAGAAAAAATTCTTTTTAGCAAACCGTTTCGTTCGATAACAATATATCAAATAACATATTTTCTAGCCATTCTGCTCAATTTTCTCAGAGTTTAGAGTTGTACAATTTGGGATGGCGGAAAACAAATAGAACTATATTTCCAGGCATTTCATAATAAACACTTTCCTCTTTCACCCTTAATATATTCCGTTGTTTTCAGAGAAAACCCCGATCGAAAAGAACTCTCCCGTCTACGAAAAAAACCCCGCATCAGCAGCACAACCTACCCCCATTCTTGGACAGCTACCAACACGACGAAGAACAGGAGTTTCATCTGAAGGAACTTTTTGTGCCGGACATAAAAGAGAGTGACAGCGAAAACGACAACGACTACTATTCTCCGTTAAACGAGCTAGAGGAAGTTGAGGAGGTTCCCGACGAAGGGGAGGATTCTGTTAAAGAAGATAAGCAACTTGAAGAAACTTGGGAGGACATCCAGAAATTTGGAGAAGCTGAAGAGGTTACTCGGGCTGGAGAAGATATCGAAAAAGAGGTTTGGGAAGTTAGCGTAGTTGAGGAGGATTTATTTCAGCAAGTCTACCACAAAGAGGTGGGTATTGAGAGTTTTACTTAGATATTGACACCCCACTAGCGCCCAACTAAAAGTTGGTCTGATAAACAGAGTAAAATATAAAACTTGAGAGCAATATTATTTATTTTGATGAATTCTGTAATAATTTTCACGAAAAGTTACAAAATTGTTGAACTGAAAACATTCCTTCAATTCATCAGGAAAAACTTTTGTGAGTATAATAGCAACATCTCTGGTTCATCTGAAACTCAAATATTTAATAAATAAACTAAATTTTCAAGGAACTCAACGACAAAGCAATGGCCGAAGATGAAATCACATTCGACGAGGAGGGAGAAGAGTATCCAGATGAGTTTCTAAATGATCCCGACTTGGAAGAAGAAATGAACGCATTTGCTTCAGATGGAGAAGTGAGTAGATAAAATATTCAATAGTGGAGAAACTCTAAGAAAAAACTGTACCGTGCTATTGCTGTTTATAAAACTAATTACTGATCTGTCTTTATTATCACCCTGTAGGATTTTTGAGGTGATCGAGCGGGAGGTTGTGTGCCGAGCTATCAACAACATTCTAAATTTTCTGTCATCTAGGGTCTACGTTCATGCGTAGCAATTAATGACTCCATTTTGAATATTACAAGTGTCTTGACACTTTGTATTCAATTTTTAGAATGCATTGTTTCTCTGTACATACTGAAATGTATGCTTTTGCTGATTAATTACGGTGAATGACGCAATTAAAACTTCAATCCTAGGAATTTCAAATGAAAATATTCATTGAATCACCACCTTAACTTCAAATGGGGTTTGAAATGGTTTTGTCCATTGACAAGCTGTTATTTCCGGGGGAACAACAAACCTCAACAGTCGAAATTTGTGCAAAATAAGAATGAACAACGTCTCACCAGTTATAATATGCAAGTCTTTATTGGTCGATCAATTTGCTTTAACTCAATGATAATTATACAGGAAGAAGATGAAATGAGGGAGGTAGAAAAAATGATAGAAAGAGCCTCCAAAGAACTCCAACAGGTAGTCGAGGATAACAGGGATTTGATGCAAACCTTGAACGTGAGTTATATCTTCCACATCTGTTAAAATATCAACATTGGTCTTAAGTTTTGAATATAAGCCTGGCAAAAATGTATACCTACATTTCATATACAAGCTGTGATTGAAGATTGCGTTTATACCGATATTCGATGATTTTAGGAGGAAGAAGGTATGGGAGAGGAAGAAGAAGTGACAGGAGAAGAGGAAACTAAAAAAGAGGAAGCAGAAGTGAGAAAGGGCGGCGCTGATAAGTCTGGTGGGGGAGAAGGTAAACGCAATATTTAAAAGTAACCCCCATTTCGTAATTTCTATTCAATTCCAGGTGGCTCTGTATTCAAATATGATGCGACCATAGACAGTGCAGTGTTGAAGGAATTGGAGGATGCTGAAAAACAAGCGAAGGAGACTGCTAAAATCATCGAAGAGCTGAAAAACAGAGTTACGGAGTTGTCTAAAAAGGAGCAAATGACGGAAGAAGAAGCGAAAGAGCTGGAAGAGAAAAACCAACAGTTGAGAGCGCAGATGATGATTTTCGAAGAGAAAACGAAACGGATCCAGCAGCTTTTAGGTGATGAAGTGGTATCACTGACATTTGGTCTATCGAGCCAGATCACTCCTTTATAGTTGCCTTTTGCTTTCGCCATTTTTTGATGATTGATTTCATCGTTTTGTCGATTTTAGGTCAAACTAATCTTTTTGAGGATATGGCAACGATAAAACCTGCATTGCAGAAGAAACATACCGAAGATATATTGCCCAAAGTTATCGTGTGTGGATTAACAGAAGAAAATATACCCAAGATATTGATTTGCAATAACAGTAAAAAATGTACACCAAAATCAGCCGCAGATAAACCCGTTGATTCTCCAAGGGTAAGTTAGGACGGGAAGCATCGAAAACCAGGTATTTTTTCATCACAGCAAATATTTTAGTGGATGATATTTATTAACTTGTATCTACTGGCTATTGTTTCAATTTAAGAAAGCTGAAACAAACCAAAAATTATTAATTTTTCAGACTGAGATCGCGAAAAAGCTGAACGAATGTTATTGCATGCAGGAAAAATTAGCAGCAGAGAACGCGGATTTAGAAGGCAAACGGTAATTATGACCTAGCATTTGCTTCTCCCTGTATACGAATTATTGATAGTTGTTGACAGGCGACATAAACTCATCGAACATGTCACATCAAACTTAAAAGTCGGTTATCAATTCATTCCACTTTTCATAACTATTTCATCGTAAACTAAATTCCTGTAAAAATTTCTCCAATTAATTATCCAGGTACAAATTGCAGTCGGACCTTGTTAATAAGGATCAGACGGTAGAATATTTGCAACGGCAACTTGGCAGTCTTCAAACCGAATTACGTATGGTCTGTAAAGAAAATTGTACGCTCAACGAAAAATTGCAGGTGAATATATAAACGTCTATGTTAGAAAGAACGGTAGAGCAGAAAGGCATACGTTTGCACTTCTTATCATTTGCGAAATATGTACGTTTCAGAACATGTCAGTCCCCACTTGCGGACATATCAAGAGTCGCCCCACATCACCTAATCAGAAGCAAAAAATGCCTTGCGGAAAAGGAAGAGGTGTCTGTCCCGCAGACGTGGAAGCACGTTTACAAGAATACTCCGAAAATACTCAAAATTTAGTGAGTTGTCTTGATTATTTCCATATTTTCTTAAGCGTTACTCACATTACATCAATTATCTAGCATTTTATGTATTTTTTCTCTGAACAGGAAAAGCAACTGGGAGATATGGAAGCGGAAGTTAAGGGCATGCATCAAGAATTATTAGCGGTTCAGAAAGAAAGAGAGCATTTGGAACACCACAGAAAGATGTTGTGCCAACCACCACCTCTTTGCCTGATGCCGCCCTGTCTTCCTCATCCTTGCATGCCATCTTCCTGTGAACCTAAGCCGGTTAGTTCAATAAGTTTGAATGAACAATTCCGATCGGTTCATTGGTTAGACGCTCATTCAATTTTTGTCCTCGTTATTTTTTTATTTAGAAGAAGTTTCATGTCGATAATTTGATTACAGATGCAAAGAATATAGTTTGGTGATGGTCTTTTTGGTTTTGAGTCGCATAAAACAACGAAACTATACATCGAGCATAAAGATATTGTTAACTTTCCATTGAAAAACATGAAATTTGTTCAATTTCGAATATGTTCCTAAAAAATGTTTTGTGCTGATTTTCACATTCTCGCCCACAGAATTCATAATGGTATCATAGAAATAGAATGCGTTTGAAATATAGCGGCACATAATTTTCAAGTATCAACCCACTTATGGAAACTCATTTTCTTTTGTCTTTCCTCTCTTACCCAAATTTATATATTTCTCAACAAGACAATGCATCGTTACGCAATTTATAATATCGATATATGGCACTAATAAATACACAGTCGCTTTCTGGTCATTAGAGTTCTGTGATCTCACCTTATCGGAAACTGGCAACGCAGCAAATAAACGGTGCATTCCACTAAGCGCTCACAACGATCACGCTTACGACCGCAGTTGTTCCCGTTCCACTTGCTTGTTATCGTTATTGTCGTAAACTCAAGTGGAATGGATTTTGGAGCGTTTTGGGCGTTCATGTAAACATTATAAATGGCGAGGTTGAAAAAATGAAGTAATTGTTTTAAGAAGGTTACGGTATCCTTGAAAATAAGTTTCAATAATTGCAGGCTAACTTCATTTATATCAAAAAAGAAGTATAATTTAATCTTAATATATAATTTCAGTGAAGCTATTGAACAAATTGATTTTGAATGTAATCAAAATGTCTTTCACGGCAATTGGATATTTGTTGATACGTCGCAATAGTGCTCTACAAACTAATTCATCTAGTTCAGATAAAGAGTGGATTGCAACTTCATAAAATAATAATTGTGAAAACCGAAAACTTAGGATCACGTATTATTGAATATGAGAATATATTCCATCGTTATTCAGATGGAGAATTCAAAAGTCATTTCAGGAACACGATTTTCTATCACGCGTTACACTGTACATTTTGAAAATATCATGTCTAATTGATATGATTACATTTTTCTCTAAATGTATGCTACTTTTAAATTTACTTCATTCTGTATAAGTAATTATTTCATTGATTACTTATGAGATTGAATAATGGAATAAGTTAAGAAATTAGAAATGAATTACGAATGACAGATAACATTCATGTCGTATTCCAAAAATTGCGCCGAAATATTCTCAACGTCCACTTCTACCCACCTCCTGAGATTGGTCGTTGTGAGCTTGTCGTGAGCGAAAGTAATGACGTCATAAGTGATGTTTTCGCCGCGACCACAACGACCGCGATCGTTATGTGGAACGGCTGAAGGAGCATTTTGATCGTTGTGAGCGCTTAGTGGAATGAACGGTAAGTTGTTTCCGAATGGCTTTTGTTTTCAGCGCAAACAACTAAGGCTCTGAACTTTTGAATCTATGAAATGTTGCGGTAGATAATAATATCTTTGTATATTATAGTCTATATACAAAGATAACATATTTCCCTCTTTTAAAATATATTTGCCAATATTGCATATTTATGTGGTTTTAGACATCATATTTTGATTAATACTCATTAACACATTCGAAAATACTTGATTTTTTCAATTGAATATCTCAAGATTTATCAACTGAAACTGAAATTACTATCCATAATTCCTTCAGTCACATTTTGATTATTGCTCTTCAATTTTGTATTTGTCCAGTTTCAGTAAATTGAATGTACTGCAAATGTTGCAAAATCGTTGCTCTGATTATCATAAAATAACTTACGCTCGCTCTAATATATATGAAATATCAAACCACGCGGCTCCGGAATACTGTCAGATGTTCATAATTTTCAATAAAGATGTTCATATATATAACACGCGTGGAATAGATAATTTCCACATTACTAGCACTACATATTGGAGTACTATGAACTCCTCGTTTCTTGAAGATTTTCAGATATTCAATACGTTACCAAATTCCATCAAAAATACATCGCTAAATCGTTTAAAGAAACAATTGAAATAACTTATCAATGAAGAATACATTTCGTTATTCGTAATTTCGAAAATTAAACAAGATGACTGATAAATTAATAGTAGTAGTAAATAAATACACATGCTGCATTATTTATTCGTTCATTTCAATTCGTTCAATTTTACTGATATGTTCATTTCATTTGCAACAAAAAAATGTGTTTTCAATTTTTTTCCCAGTTTTGAGGAAATCATTATCTTCAAGTTCAATAAATATTACAATGTTTTAGCCCTGTTCTGATTCCCAACTGAGAGAACTAAAAGAACAATATAATAGGCTTCAAGACGACTTTAAAAGTAAACTGACCGAAGTCGGTGGATTGAGAGCGGACAACGAAAAGCTGAAGGAGAAAACGAAACAGTCTGAGGAAGCGAGAAAAAGTGCCGAAGAAAAATTAAAGGAATTAGAAACTGAGTTGAAACGCCTCAAGGGAAAAGGAGGAAAGGTGAGTCTGTCTCGCGATTACCTACTACTCTCAGTGGAATAACGCGCCCTGAATCGCTTTTTCTCAGGTAACAAATTCTAAGGAACAAATGATAGAACTGGAACAACAACTGAACGTAGCTAAGCAGAGATTCAGGGAAGCGCAAGACGAACTGGAAGAGCTTAGATCCCTAGTCGAAGACCAGCAGAAGCAGCTCGATGATTACAGAAATAAAGTAAGTGTTTCTAATGAACTTCTGCCAGATCGGCGTTAATTATCTGAATCGTTATGTAGTACTTGGAAGCTCAGCAACAAGTCGAAGAACAGCGCAGACAAATCGACCTGATGGAGATGGACAACCAAAGGATAAGTGAGCAGGTCAATTTGGAAATTCAAAGAGTGAAGAACCAGTTTCAGGAAAAGTTGCAGGAGTTGATGCCACTGCCGGACATTCTCAAGTCGACCCAGATGAAGTTGCAAGAGGCGCAGCAGATGCATTTGCTGGCCGAGAGGAATAACGAGGCTATCGCTAAAGAATTGCAATTATATAAGGTACGAAGTTCTAAAACATACCAACTGGTCCATTACCCAAGAATATGCTCAGGAAAGCTGAGTTTTCAATAGTTATTCTATTATATTTGTTCGGGTGAAAGTTTGCAAACATTCGAAAGACACCTATGGTTTCTTCTCCTAATACAGTTCTTGAAATATTCTAAGTGAAGCTCTACAATGCCAGAGCCATTAATATATACTAAAAGCTTGTCTGTTCCAACTGATGGCAACTCAACGCAAAAACTCACAAAATTAACTCTACCCTGACTCTACCATGACTTTGTGATCTCCTTTCTCTCTTGTGAACACATAAAACGGCTTTCTTGTTATCAAATGATAACATACTTTTTATTGAATTGGTATGGCATTTCCACAAATTTCACGATTTTTCAAATTTTATCTGATTGAAGGACAAGATATCAGCCATGACGAGCCAAATGGACGAAGTACGCAGCGACCAGCAACTAGGAGAGGACAAAAAAGCGTCGCTGCAATCGAAAATCAAAGAACAGGAAGACCAGCTGATGGAAATGCAAGAAGCAAATGACCAGCTGAAGAACGACTTGCAGGACCTTCAAGAAAAATCCGACGAATTCGAACGAACCGCAGAATCGAGAAAGCACGAAATCGTCCAGCTAGGCAGCCAGCTGGAGGGCGTACGCGAAGAAACAGCCAGGCAAATAGCTCGAACCAAAGACCGGTGCGAAATCGTACGACGATCCATGCAGAATCAAATTTCGGACCTAGAGAGGCAGCTGGCGCAAAGCAGAGCCATGGCGAAGGCCGCGCAGAAAGACAGAGACGACATTAGACAAAAGATGCAAGCCCAGATCAATAATCTGAACGAGAACTTCGAGGACGCGCAGATGAGGATAAGGAACCTTCAAGGTCACGTCAACTTCCTCAAGAACTCATACGGTAATGTCTACCCGGAGAAGAGTGAAGTGCCTCCCAGTGCATTGCCGGATCCCTGCGACTGCAGCGCCGATTATTGATGTTTCAGGTGGAGAGTTGTCTAAAAGTGGAGCTGGATTCGTATTCATATACAGTTTTTTATTTTTATCTGGTACAGAATAAACATTTTACATTTTTAAATTTACATTTCATATGTTCACGTGCAGATTAACAGTGATAAATACTATATTTCATCTATTTGGGATTTACTTTAGAAATTGATGTATTGATATACCTTGAAACATATCAGAGATAAGACTAGAATTCATAGGTGTCATATACCAAAATCAAGCTTAATTTTCCGTTTTACGAGAACTCGAAATTATTCTGAAAGACCATACGAAGTGAGCGACATAAAGGTTTAATAATTCGAACGCTAGATGGAACGATTAAAAAGAGCTCACTACTTTAGGGATTTACCGAAAGCACTTTTGACGCGATGAGAATAGAAATACATTTATTAACAATTTAAAAAATTTATTTTGTATAATGTATTCACAGTCAAATATAAAACAACTATCAATTATATTTACACAGTTATTTACAATTCATTTATATCTAAATATTCAACAGGTGAGAGACGACTTGAGCCACTGAAAAAGAGAATTAAATTGATGTTTTCATTTTGTGTTCAACATTGAAAACTTACTTCTGATAAGCTGAGTTTTATACTGCCATTTTGTAAAGGGTCCTTCGATTCAAATACACCTGCAGAATAAAATTCACTTAATATGAAATCTCTCTATGAAATATATCTGATGATGTCTTAACACTGGTGTACCGACACATACGTGTAGACTTTTCCAAAATTGATGTCAGATACCATGTCATTTCGAATATATTTTACAGTATGTGGACCATAGTTCACAAAATAATAATTTTAACTGTTTAAATTACAAAGAACGCAAAAATCTAGGAACCAAGTATTAGTTAATGATAAGTTTTTAAGTTTGATACAAGCCTCCCAACCTTAAATTCCAACTCCATTTCGCGGTATTTTGCACTAATCAGTATAGACAACATCCTACATCAGTTGATAACTAAATTGAGGAGCACCAAGTTTTGACAAATACATCTGGCCTTCAAGGTTTTTCTAACAGAAAAACGTCATAGTCCTAACACCAGTGTATAGGCATCTTAAATGTATCCTTCGAATGATACTCTTCAGACTTACTAAATGATACGGTTAAATGTAATATGGCAGAAACGAAGTCTCCGAATCGGAGGGTCCCGTCTTTCCTCATGTACCGAAGAATTAGCGTTGCCAGAACTTCGCTGCCGAGCTGAAATCCCACCTCGATAAGAGCGTCTCTCAACCTCTCAGCCTTGAGTATTCCCGTTTTCTCCTTAGTGTGGTTTTTGAAGGCGGTTTGCCAGAACTTTAGACTGCACATCAGGTCTTTGAAGTCGCTGAATTTGAGGCGCCCACTACCGGAAGTCTGAAAAAACGAACAAATACATAAAGTCGTAAAATAAACTAGTAACGTGTAAAAGTAAAAAAATAATATGTAGAGGACTTCGTATAGCTACTACTGCCAAATGCACGGTATTCCCATCAGTGTCATTAGTGGAAAATACCGAGTTTAGATTTTATATTCGAGGGAAGATTGCCGCGAGGTTGCGCTACCAAACTCAGGGATAAAGAAAAACTTGTTTTTATGGAGAAATATCTCGTTTTTCATTCAGAATAATTATTGTTTTGGATGTTTCGTCAGCTGAATAACTAATAATAATGATAACTTAAAAATTCCCTGTACAAACCATTTTGATTTCTTGGAAAAAAATATATGCTTAAATGTATTTTAAAAGGAAAATTTTTTAAAGTGTAAATTTCTCATCTTTGATTTACTAATTTGTTTATATGTAAGTGAAAGTATTTGAAATAGTTGATTTCAAATACTTTCGTATTGAATCACGACAAACTCTCATAAATTTGGGAATCTGAATTTTAATATTTCATTTCTTTGCTTATTTCACTCTAGTGAGTTATCTTGAAGTTAATGCCTATGGAGTTTATGTCTATGGAGTATACGTCAATGGAGAAAAAAGAAACGACCGCAAAAAAAAAACTAAAAAAAGTACAACTGAAAACATCAACTGCATATGACAAATGACACTAAAGACAAATACAGAATACCCAACATAGATAAATTACATGTCCTCCAAATAAAATCCTTATCCGATATGAATCATTCACTACTTACTTCGAACGTCAAGATGATCTGCCTGCAGACCTCTATTGACGCACAGCTCTTGATGTAATCGTTGGGCAGGCACGCATCCAACAACTCCTGTAGCTCAAATGCATTCACCGTCCTGTGCTCGTCGGCCAGCTGCAAGAACACCGCCTCGTACTGGCTGAAGCTCTTCCCGTCCAACAGAGGTGGCGCCTTTACGATGGCTGACTTCAGAGACTGAGGGGCCGTGTCTAGCAGTTTCAACTTCAGCGGTTTGCCGGAGTATACCCTGAGCGTGAAGCCGGATTCCTGGCCAGGTTCGAAGGTTGTAGGTATGATTAGGTAACCACCCTGCTCCAGCTGGCACCTGTGACTCACCTGCCGGCTGTTGGTGTACTGTGAGTTGAACAGGGACTTGTTCTTTTTGAAGAAGGCTCTTCCTAAGCGAAATGGAATTGAATTGAATGGATTTATTTTATGTTCAAATCTATGTTTCATTTCATCTAGTATTTAAACTCGTTCTGTAAGTACCCTTGTCTTCACCAAGGATGCGACATCTAGCGAATTTTATTTGGAGCAGTATAACGGTAAAATTTTAAAATGAGCTGATAGATTTCAAAAAGTACGTTGTCTGTTCTGTGTTCAACAAAAACACACAAGGTAATCTAGGATATCAAGAAAAATTTATCTAGGAAATAGTTGAAATTGACGGGTATCTTTCAGACATACTCGAAAAATTGAATAGAAAACGAAAATTGTTTAGAGGTTTAGGTAATCCATGACTGATCAACGATATCGTGCGATTTATTCTCGGTGCCCACGCATAATATAGCCTATTTTCTCCGAACATATAAAATCAGCTAAATCTGTCCATTCTTTCAGAAAACATATCGAATCCTATTTACTATCATTGACAGCACGATATAATATTAATATTTATTGATACTTATGCTCACTTGAATTATTTCTGTAATTAGAAATATGAATTTTTTTTGGAAATTTGTTAAAGCATTTGGTGTTTTTTTGTTGGAGGTTATATGGAAAATCACCTACGGTAAATATCGCCCCCCTTCTGCTTGTATTGTAATGCAATAAAGACCCATTATTATTTTCGTTATTATTGATTATAATCATTATTAAAGGGGCGGTGACCCTCCTTCATATAGTTAAGAGTCTCCTCGAATGACACTCACCTATAGTTTCGTTGCTACTCTTTGCCAATGAGTAAGCAGTTAATCCGATTACCTTCGGTTCCATGATGCTGTGCTGGTTCAATGACACAACCACCTCCTCCATTTCGCTGAGCAGCAGGTGCAACTGTGGATTGATGTGGAACGTATCAGGGTTGTTTCTGCATCCTCCCGCTGTCACTCCCCTCTGCCAGATCCCTTGATACAGCCTCATTTGCCAGGTGTTCTTGTTGTGTAAGCTCGGCTCGTCTCTGCTGGTGTCGCTGTCCAGATGTACGACCTCCAAGTGGGTGAATGTTTTCGTGAAGTGTGGAAAAGGCATCCAGAATTCCCCATCCTGAAGTTTGCTTTGAAGCCGCTCGAGCTCCGGCGGAGGGATTTCCGAGTATTCAGGACAGTCGGCATACAATGAACCTGCAATAGACTTATTTTCACAATTTTTTCTCCCCACTATTTACAGATCGCCCTATTGAAAAGTTTAGTGATATTCGAACGCGAAGGAAAGGAGGTGACCGAACGTATTGATTGACATATAAATGATGCAATATCTGAGCATGAATACTTTGAACTTGATCACTTAGTACAATTAGAGAAAACCACGGTTGGATGACATTTAGATTTTTTAATTCAAACGTCAAACTCAAGGAAAACATTGATTGTTTCAACAAAAATACAAACCATAGATATACAAATATCAGTTACATTTTGCTATTTATGGTAATATTTTGTATAGATATGTAACAACCTGGTAGATCTAAAAAATATTTTGCTCAGCGAATATTTGCCGAAAAATGCCCAACTTCACAGAGTATTCGAAGATAATGAAAAAGAGAAGAATTCAACTGGGAATCTGTAAACCATGTCTGTTTGCAGTGAATAATTCAACTGATATAGTTTTAACAGTAAATTTTTCATTAATGCATTAATGGTCATACTTATACATAACTATTTCTTTGTTTTCTCCAGTTTGGCATCGTCGCTAGTATCATCCTATGACAATAGTTAACCCGAATATATCAGCACACTGAGATCTTTTACTTGATCAGTATATTTCTTGTTTCTACAGTTCATCCACTGCTATACAAAACCTCCGTCTGAGACAGGATCTTTTTTTATTACAGTGAAATATCGATAATTAAATTTTGTGATCAAATCCCCAAACGATGAAGAAACATCTCGTGTATTGAAACTCCGACATAAATAATTTTTTTGTAATTTTAACTACAGAGTGTTTAGCTGTTTACAATGTTTTCCATACATTACATAGATTCATGTAATAGCATGTTTTTTCATCGTTTGTCATTGCCAGTGCCATAGAATAAATACCGCATTGTCGTATATTACTTCAAAGGAATGATTTGTCCGAACTGCAACTGCTGAAATGCCTACCAGAACAAACGTCACATGCTAAGCATTTGATGTCTACAGACCATAAACCACCTACAGAGGTTTGTGCTACAGACTCTTCCCATTAGATACACTACCTTTGTACCCAACCTACCCAACCTAGTTCTCCTCAGCATACACAGATGACGCCACACAAAATAACCGAAAGTACATTGCATATCATACTAACTACTAACAAACCTATGTATTCGGAGGTCTGTCCCAGGGGGTTCCGCACTTTTAGCAGTTGTACTCCTTCGCCACCGAACGTGTCCACTCTCTCCAAGGCGTACAGCCTATAATTGATTCCGACTTGGACGCCGTTCGCCAGTTTTTCCGTATGAGATCTAACTTGGTTCGGATGTTGAACGGTACAAGTGACTATCGAGGTCATGTCCAGGAGTTTATGGAGGAGGCGGGCACACGAGGGGGCGTCTTGCCGGATGGGGATGCTTTCGGTGATGCCGCCTGTCAAGTCCGCGAGACCGTCCAGCATGGAGCCGTATTTGAGCGCCTCGTAGGAGCCGTGCAATCTAAAATAGGAAAGAGAAAGATTATTTCAACGAGTTGAATTGGAAACCTCTGACGTTAAATGAATGGGACATTGTCATCTGTTCGAAACAAAAATTAAGTTTTGTTGTAAAACAGTGACACACAAAGCATGCACAATTAAAGCGATGACATTCGTGTTGAATGACCGTCATATCCAACTGTTTCCTCTTTAATTACGTGCTGAGCTATTAGTGTGAGCACCCGAATGAATAATAGCATGAAATAACGCTGTTTAGCATGGTATTCTGATAGAAGTCGAATTAGTGTATTTGTTCGAACAATTACAAAATGTAGAAAAAGAAAAGACTAGTCGGTTACACGAGAAGAGTATTCTCGGGTTTCTGAATAAAATGACTTACTTCGCATAAGCTTTTTCTAGAAGTCCAGGCCAAAAGTGGTCCGAGTTCTGAGACTGGAGAAATGCGAGTTTTCCATGAACCGTGGGGAGTCGGTCGTCTACCAAAACTTCTGTCCATTCTCCGCACCACCAAAGCCGAAATCGAAAAACTCCAGAGTACTGCTCGCCTAAGAACGATTGGTCCGCAGGTACCACTCTATAAAACAGACCTTTGTTCAAGTACAACACTCCTAGACAGGAAACCAACCATCTATCGCCTGTAACAGAAGTTAATTACATCATTCATGAATCACGACTTTTTGGAATACTATCGATAATGTAGTAGCAGGCGGGACTTTCCTCCTGGTTATTGAAATTGCACTTTCATTTATTTTTCTGCAGTTTTAGATCAAGAATAATTCATCTGAGTAAAAATTTATTTTGATTCTCGTTCATTGTTTATTACGTTGTTGTTTAGAATGAATGAGACCTGTTTCAATTTACATTATGACTGCCGACTCAAAAAATATTTTCCCATGTAATAAATTTTTAGGGCTTTCAAACAATTATACAAAAATTTTATCGATGAATGTATGAATATGTAGTTGAACATACATATGTCTTTGCACGTACTTCTCCGAAGTCGTAATTTTTTTTCGAGGCTCTCATTTTCTTTGCCTCATGGAACAGTGCAAATTTCATAAAAATTGACTGAATATAGTTATCAAGATATTACCTAATACGAATGAGCCTCGTTTATTGATACGAGCTACGGATATAGGGTCAACGGAAAAACACCTTGAAACCTTTTTTAGTGAACGTGAAAAAATTAAAATGGCAAAAATCATACTGCTTACCTCACAGTAAAAATTCGCGGCGAGAACTGAAAAACTATTATTAAAATTGTCTAGGTTATACGATACAAACTAACTAAAAATTACGGAATGAAAAGTAACTTTAAAAATTTAAATCAACTTCAAAAGCATAGGCACAGAGCCATTGGATACAAAATTTTTTTGAATTCTGACACTGAATTTCAAAAAAATAAAGCCAATTATTTGTTAAGTATCTACTTTTGATTTCGTTTCGTTGGTTAATTTGGCGCACATATAAAAATATCAAATCATTATGTTGAATTAATTTCTTTTTGAAGTCAACTTATTTTTTAATATTTTTTTCGGCTACGTACTTATAAGAAAATGACTTCTGTGTAACTGAATCATAGCATTTTCATTCATTCTTTGTCAATTCGAGAATATTTTATTCTTTACATATTCTCTGAATTGTACAGAAAGCCATTTAATGTTTTCTAAATATTAATTCTCAAATAAAATATTTTTAAGAAGTGTTTCCATTCGTTATTTAACTCTTTCAAACATATTTTACCCTCTTGATAATCCATATAATCAATCCTGAAGGAAGTTCTAGGATATTTGTGCATTTTTTGGGTATTTTCATCTCTTTGTACAGAAAAAAATTTAGTTCTATTGAAAAATCATATCATTATATTGTTTTTTTTAGAATTGAGTCTGATGGGATTAGAAAAACCACGAATCAATAATTCAGTATGATGAAAGGCTACTAGAGGGCTACGCGCAGTCGGTAGTTCACTTGCACTAATCTCACATGGCATCGTGGATAGAATCCGGCAACCATGTGTTCATTTCTCGATGTTCAAATCAGATTAGCTTGGCTTTTTCAAAACTTTTGTAATTGGGGTTTGTTTTGGAGTTTCTCATAATTAGTTTATCGATACAAATAAAAAAATATGGTACGTTCCAAACAAGTCGCACGAAAATCAACAGGCGGGAAACAACGCAAATTCAATTTCCCGTCTAAGAAAGACGCTTCCAGGACAAGAACAATGGTGATAGATCGGTGGCGTAGAAGGCCGGACCCCGGAAGAATGATAATACAACGGATCGCTAAGACCGATCGCTACAGGCCGTGTCAGTTGGCATTGCATGAAATCAGGAGATACCAGAGAAGCACCGAACTGTTCATCCCGAAGATCTGTTTCCAACGCTTGGTCAGAAGCATTGCCGGGCAGTTCCGGAAGGACATGAAGTTCCAAGTAGCTTCCCTACAGGCCCTGCACGAGGCTACCGAGGCCTATCTCACGGGCCTGTTTGAAGACACCAACTTGTGCGCTATCCATGCACACCGAATGACCATCATGCCCAGAGATATACAACTCTCACTGCGTATCAGAGGTCACTCGACTCTATACTGAAGATTGCACGTTGCACTTAGGATAATTATTTATTTAGAGATGTTTTTGTAGTTATTGTTTATTGCTTTTACTCTCTTTTCCATGAGACTGTATAATAAATAGTAAGTAAGCAGTTAGTTGGGGTAAGGTTAACATTGTTTGAGCGTAAAAAGTTACTAATCAATTACTTTGTTTGTATCGACAGTTTTGATTCCCTTATAAAGAAACAATACTCAAGAAAATTGCATTTTAATCATAGCATGGGTATTTTTTATAACTTTTGAATGAAAAAATGTAAAATGTAACATTTATCATGGTTTTATTAATACACACAATATGAATTCTGAATCAAATTCATTCACATTAAAACAACTAACAGTACCAATGGAATGTAGGAACATTAAATGTCACAATACTTGTTCATATGGTTAATAAAACAAATCGCCCAAAGTTGTTGTTTTCTTGAGTTTATTTGAACATTTTTAAACTAACTAGAAGAACCTTTTTGCAGGCTTATCTAATGCCATATTCAATTTAGGTCATCAACAGCCAGGAAAATGAAAAATTAATGCTGGCAACAATTTGAAATAACTTATAAACTTCCATAAAACACTCATTTACAAAAATCTAAATCAAACTTTATACTTGTATCATAAACATTTCCCTTTCTTTTGAGGGGAACTCGCTATTATGAAATTGTCAAAATTTGGTTTAATTAAAATCATTGAAATTCAATAAAAAAACTAAGAACCCCAACTATTTTTCCTACATAATTTATTCCGGATGTACTTGAATATTTAAAGAGCTGCAACACAAGTATTTTCTAAAAGATTTTTGTCTCACGAAAATAACAATTAAGAATTAACGGTTTTATTTAGTTTGTATGGGTCAAATTTAGTAATTGACCCCCTTCCTGTTGACAGATTGATCTGATATTTGGCACACACATTTAGTTTTGATGACAATATAATTTATTAAATTCTGTATTATTGTAAATCCAAGATGGCCGCAGCTACAAAATGGCGGAATACATATTGTTTCAACGCTACCTCAATATGGTTATCAAATGAAAGGACTTGACAAGTAGAATAGTAATACACTTTGAAAAAGATGAAGTTCAAGATGGCCGCAGTTACAAAATGGCAGATTATACATTTGTGTACTAATGAACTATGTTCTCATTTCTCGATATTTCCTGCTGCCTGACGAGTGAGCACTGATGACGAAAGTCGAAAGCGCTTTGCAATAAAAATTACAATTATACACTTCTATACAATGTTTTTTCGAGTCTTTTATTACAATGAGTGTATTAAGCTTCCCAATTTATTCATTTATTACATATTTTTCATAACTACCTCAATATGAATATCAAATGACAGGGCTTAACTAGTAGAATAGTAGTACACTTTGAAAAAGACGCAAATTCAAGATAGACGCAGCTACAAAATGGCGGATTACATATTTTTTCAAACTACCTCAATATGGGTATCAAATGACAGGGCTTGACTAGTAGAATAGTAGTACACTGTGAAAAAAAGCAAATTCAAGATGGCCGCAGCTACAAAATGGTGGATTACATACTTTTTCACAACTACCACAATATGGGTATCAAATAACTAGTAGAATAGTAGTACACTGTGAAAAAGATGCAAATTCAAGATAAACGCAGCTACAAAATGGCGGATTACACATTTTTTCACAACTACCTCAATATGGATATCGAATGACAAGGCTTGACTAGTAGAATAGTAGTACACTGTGAAAACGATGCAAATTCAAGATGTCCGCAGCTACAAAATGGCGGATTACATATTTTTTCATAACTACCCCAATATGGGTATCGAATGACAGGGCTTGACTAGTAGAATAGTAGTACACTTTGATAAAGATGCAAATTAAAGATGAGCGCAGCTAAAAAATGGCGAATTACATATTTGTATCTGCTGTCATCGGACAGCAAGCCATGATACATATATGAGTGTATCGTGGTTAAACCTCTGAAGAAGCTAGCCACTCGCGCCAGCGAAACGTCAGGAAGAAATTTCAAAAATCCACGGC
>WOGR01000641.1:0-23778 GCA_015342045.1 Leptinotarsa lineolata | reverse complement strand
ATTTTGTAGGGTTTGTTGGGTTGAATTTCATCACGGCCTGCCAGCAGTAGAGGTAGCGCGTAAGCGCTTTTCGCTATAGGCTTAGCCTTGATTGACCCATTCCTACTTCGATATTTACACCAGCCGTACGCAATCGTACCATGGTCATTAACGTAGCCTCCTTAATATACAGGTACAGAAGAGTCAGGCCAGTGATTAATTCTATTGCCGCGGTTGGTGTTGTTTTCATAGCTCCTGTGATGTTTAAATAGGCCAATCGATGTATTTGATACAATTTTTGGATGGCCGTTGCTTCCAGAACCTTTGGTCTCCATGCGATGGCTCCATACGTTAACATGCGATGGCTCTGTACGTTAACATGGATCTTATTATTGCAGTGTAGATCCGGGTGTCCACACGGGGTGGAAGATTCTATGTGCGTCCCACTATTTCAGGAGGCTTGATCCGATAAACTTCTTTTCCTGGTGGAAAGGACCATCTCAGTCTTCTCGGGATTGATCGACAGTGACTGTTCCCTACACCATGTTTCTATTAATTTGAGCCCCTCCTGCGCTCAATCGTACAGTGTGTTCACAAATTTGCCGGTCTGCAAGATAACTATGTTATCTGCATATGCAATTGTGTAGAATTCATTATTGTAGAAGTGGTTAATCAGAGTATTCAGGACTAAATTCCAAAGAAGGGGTGATAAGAATCCCCCCTGTGGACATCCTCTCATGACCAGTCCTCTTACTGTTGTGTCTTCTATATTAATACGTATTGCTCTACTAGAGAGCATCTTGAATATCCATTCTCCTACTACCAGGAGTACATTGGTGGAGATGAGTTGCTGCGTAATTGTTGGGAAGGTTGTTTTATCAAACGCTGCCACGATATTTATGAATATACCCAAGGTGGACTCTTTGCTGTCCAATGATCTTTCGATTCTGCCAACCACATGGTGAAGAGCCGAATCAATAGACCTTTCCGGAGTATATGCATGCTGATTTGCATGTAGTGGATTGTGAACTAGCACTTCATCTCTTATGTACCGCTCACATAACCTCTTTATTGTTTTTAAAAAGAACGATGTGAGGCGAAAAGAACGATGTGAGGCTAATTGTTAGGAATGTTTTTGGTAAGGTGTAGTTCATCCTACCTGGTTTGGGTATAAACATTACTCGTACTTCCCTCCACTTACAGGAAATATATTTTAGAGCTGAAGAGACTGTGAATATTCCAACCAGCTATTTCCCATTGAAGTAGGGCTGGTCTTATACCGTTAGGTCCTGGTCCTGGTTACTTTAAGGGGGAAAATCCCGTTATGGCCTCCTAAATGACTACACTAGCATATTGCCAGTTGTATTGTGATGGTTTTATTGGTACTTCCGTCCTGTTCGTCGTTCCAGGTAAGACAGAACCTATGAAGTGAGTGTCCATAAGAATCTCAGCGCTCTCTTGGAGGTTGGCGGCTTTGTCGACATTTTCCCTCGTCGGGATGCCGATACTCTAATGATGGTCGATTGAGAGTGTCCTCTGTAGCCTAGAAGCTTGTGGGAAGTCTTCTCTTTGCTTTTGTCTGCAGACTCTTTTAAACTATCTGAGGCTGGCTTAATATATACCCCAGTCCTCTTTGAGTCATGTACGTTTTGCATTATTAAAGGTCACTCTCGCTGTCTTTCTGAGGTGTTTCAGTTCACGGCACCACCATGTATTGGTTGTGCCATCTGTTTGAACTGTCATTCTGTCACCTGACAGGATTCCTTATAGGCACTGTCTATTTTGTCTTGGATAGATTTCGTGTACCTTTCCAGTTTTTCATTATTGCCAGGAGTCAGGATCTGTATTTGCCGCAGACCTCCTTTTGAGAGTCGATTGTAGAGAGCTACATCCGTCCTCTTCCGGTTACAGTATTTTACAGTGGTCCTGAGATCATAGCATACCGTATAAGTCAACCAAAGGTGGTCTGACATAGAAATATGTTCAGACACTTGCTAGTCTTGGATATTATTTGATATTTTGGCTATCGTTAGCGTAATATCAATTAATGTTTGGCTACGGGCGTTAATAAATGTCGGCTCCGTGCCTCTGTTTGAGATTGTTAGATCTTTCTTAACCATATATTTATATATTGAATTACCTCGGGCGTTGATATCCTTTCTGCCCCAGCTCAAATGGGGAGAGTTTGAGTCGCAACCTTGAACGATGTTATATTACACACATAATGTGTGGAATATAAAAAAATGTCGGTGATATCTCACACACACTTTGTTTAAGATAGGAAGCTCTTAATGAAAAACCCTGTACATTGAGATATTTCGAAGTGAGACTCAACTTTCTGGCAGTTTTTTTGAAGGTAGTGTTACGAACCTTGTTTCAATGTTGATAAACGTTACTTCTATGCTTGGGGTCTTGATGAATAAAGAATATTTATTATTTGTGAGTACTAACTTTGTTCGATTACAAAACCAGAATTTTATTGGGATTACCTTCGAAAATTTTTTGGAACCGTTTCAAGAAAATGTTTTTATCTATCCACATATTTCGAAAACACAATTCTAACTTGACCTCTACGAAAACATAAATAATAGTGTTTCCGGGAGAAATGATTGTTATTTATTTGTTTTGGCAAATTAATGCGAAATTCCACCTCGTTAATAGTGGTGCCTTTTATTAGAACGCTTTTACTCGCACCATTGTCCTACAATTGCCTAATTACCAATTACGCGCTCTTCAAATTCTTTTCAGGGAAACTCGCCTGGATTGTAATAGTAGTAGTAATGAGTAATTTTTTCTGGCTTCTCATTATGGCAGTACAGCAATTGTCAATTTAGTTTTTCCAAGAATAATGCGAAACAGTTTTAGTATAGTTATTTCAATTATTTTGATAGAATTCCCAGACATGTTTCGTTGTGCCGTGTGAAACCATCATTGTTATTAAACTTTGATTGTGAATTATTGGACGCTGTTGCCAGCTTATGCAAATATAAATTATAGGCTTTCCATACCAGCCTTGTGGATATTTCAAGAATAATTAATTTTTTGTTTGTTTGGAGTGAAATTGATATTCGGCATCATGACAGAGGTTCTATTGATGGCATTGGTCATGCAATATATTCGCTTCAAAAGTTTTTTCGGATTAGATCGTGGCTTTCTTTTGACATCGCATAATTAATATAATAATAATTTTTTCCATAATTGACATTTGAAAATTTCATCTTTCCCACCGTTTCTACACAGTAGAATCTACCGAATGCATATTGGAAAACAAATACTTCCTTGACCAATATAAGAACAAAGCCAGGTGATCTGACAGTGCTACTTTCATTGAATTTCCTTGGTTTAACAGATGATAAGCAATTAATCGTGACACGTGTTTCGCTATACAATAGCATCTTCGGGCGTCACAAAAATACTTCACGCCCGATCGCGACACGTGTTTCACTATACAATAGCATCTTCGGGCGCCACGAAAATATTTAAATGTACTGTGACGTCCGATCGCGACACGTGTTTCACTATACAATAGCATCTTCGGGCGTCACAAAAATACTTAAATGTATTGTGACGCCCGATCGCGACACGTTTCGCTATTATATAGCATCTTCGAGCTCACAAAAATACTTAACGCCCGATCGCGACACGTGATTATCTATATAGCATATTCGGGCGTCTTAAAAATACTTTATGTCGGATCGCGACGCGTGTTTCGCTATACAATAGTATCTCCGGGCGTCACAAAAATACTTTACACTCGATCGCGACACGTGTTTCGCTATACAATAGCATCTTCGGGCGTCACAAAAATAATTTACGCCCGATCGCGACACGTGTTTCGCTATACAATAGCATCTTCGGGCGTCACAAAAATACTTTACGCCCGATTGCGACACGTGTTTCGCTATACAATAGCATCTTCGGGCGTCTCAAAAATACTTTAGCTATACAATAGCATCTTCAAGCGTTACGAAAATACTTTACGCCCGATCGCGACACGTGTTTCGCTATACAATAGCATCTTCGAGCGTCAAAAAAGTTTATTGATGTATTTTGACGCCCGAAGATGCTATTGTATCGCGAAACACGTGCCACGGTTCTGTGAACTGTCAAGTGAAAATCTCACATAGAAGTGTTTTTTTTATACGTTATAAAGGATTTTCATCAAGTATCTGTTAGATATATTAAAGTTCATGTATATTGTGAAAAAAAAAATGCTTGTCGGAGCGCTGAATTTACAAAATACATTTCTCCGAGACCTTATGGTGTATATTAGAATCGCGGAGTTATGTGACGACACAAAATTAATTGAATTCGTCTCCTTGTGATCTTAAGTTTCTTATCCATGTGTCACATATTGTGTTGAAAGAAGTGGTATCCTTGAAATAATGATGAGAAGAAACAAGATTTTTCTCTTCTATCGTTCCTACATCTAGGATCAGGCCAATCCCTGCCAAAATAACTACAATAACCAGGCACTGCTGTCTTGGTTAAGCATATCTGTCTGTAAGAAATACTTCTTTGAAACTAGTCTTTATGTAGTTTCACTAAGGACTGTTTTAGTGAGATTATTGAATTTGCCTTGTGTAGAGATTATTACATAGTTGTCATTTCGTTCATATTTAGATTTCATTCTTATATATTCAGACTTTTATGTGTATCTATAAGGTTGCTGAAGTTTTTGAACCAACTATCAAATTAAATTAATCAAATTTATATGAAATTTGTTCATATTTTGACTTACTTTTTGAATTATGAGACAGTTACCTCTGATACGCGACGGATTGGTCAGGGACAACCTGGAGAAGTCAAGGAATTTAATTCAATGAAACTGGTGGAACTCTGCCTTGACAAATCATCTCCCATTCCGTATTTGACATCCCAAACTTTATATTCCCGGTGGCGAATTCAAACGCAATATTCATTTTTCAAGAGTTGGTGGTATGTGGGCAGATGTTGTTTGATATTCTTCTTGGCGGTGGTCAGTAAATAACCCCGATTTGGCGAAGTTAGTCCCCCCATGTCTGCGGCGGGATCAGCTATAAGCGGCTATTGTTTTTCGATGAAGATTTGAAAACATGTTTGTTAATGGTCCTTAGCTAATTATTTGAGTGGGATGAAGAGGCCATAGAAAAGGTAAACGAATTCGTTGGACGAAGCCAATTAAATCATGAGAAAATACCTAGTGTGTATTTTGTTCAATGCATTTAAATTGGAACCGATTATGTGAGAAATTTCAAATGGTTTTCACACTGCGTTTTTTATATTTCCCGATAGTTTTCTGTTTTATATGGTAGGTCCCTATATTTTCGATTTACATGTATGAGGGTTGCTTTAGAACTGAAAAAAATGTATTCAGTTTTCGTCCAAATGTAATGCACTTCAATTCAATAACGCCAAACTATATTCTACAGCTGCTTGCACCGTACCTACGCCCAAGGCACTACAATCTCATTTTAATTTTTCATTTAAATTTTTGAGCTCCCTATTTAAAACGCAAATAGTGCAGGTAGACAAACTTTTTTGGTCCCCTGAGTTTCCTATGATCTATAGAAATTGAAGTTTGGCGGCTGCCTTGTCTTTGAATTTGATAGGGCGATTTTCGTTACGTAGGGTGTGATCAATCACCTAACCATGGTTTCTCTTTGCTTTAGTACCCTTGTGTTCAGTGACCTTTCTATGTTTTCAGTGTACACACCAGTGTAGGGTATGCTTATTCCATCGTTTGTAATGAATCCCTCGCCGTATTAGTATAGCTTGTTTCGCATATCCATTAGTTACGGATAGCTTCTCAATGATGGTTAAAACTGTGTGTTTTGAAAAGCATCTTTCAATTTGAATCACAATTATTTTTTGGCCATATTTCTTGTCAGATAACGGCGATACTGAGTATTGGCTAAATTTTTGCCGTTGTCTGTGTTTTAGCACCCGACGATTCGTCTACAACTGTGGCAGGCATTATCAAAGGCGTTGTGGCAATAGTCGAAGTATCAACTTTGCTGTTCCTTCCGACTCTTCTTGAATTATTGGGTGAATCTGTTTGTTCTGAAATGGAGGTAGAGGGTTGCCTTTTATATTTCGGGATTAGAGAACAAAAACGAATATTAATTATCGAAAATCACTTTATTGTTTTTCAAAATATTCCCCATGAAGATCTATACACTTCTGCATGCGTTTTAACCAATTGTCGAAGCACTATTGCCACTCTGTTTGAGGTATCTCCAAAACATGCATTCTGAATGCCTGAACAGCAATAGCTTCTTCAGGTGTCGAAAAACGTTGACCTCTCAGTTTATTTTTTGAGTACGGGAATAAAAAAAAGTCATTCGGTCCCAAGTCAAGACTATACGGCGGAAGACTCATCAAATCGATGTTTAGGGTGCTCAAAAATGCAGTTGATTGAGCCGATGTGTCAAAGCTCGCATTGTCTTGGTGAAGAGTGATCCGTCTTCGGCGGTTGGTTTTCCTGATTTCTTGGAAGACAGCTGGCAAACAAATGGGTGTGTACCACTCAGAATTGACTGTTCTGCGTTGTTCTAGTGGTACGGTTGCGTCCAGTCCAGTTTTTCCGAAAAAACAGGCGACCATTTGCTTGGAAGTGCTTTGTGCGCAAACAACTTTTGTTGGATTTGGCTCACCTTGAAACAACCATACAGTCGACTGCAGTTTACTTTCGGGCTCATATGCATAAATTCACTATTCATCACCTATGACGATGTCATAGACGTTTTTCGAAGCACCGCGATCGTATTTTTTGAGAATTTTATTCGACCAATCGACTCGAGCATTTTTTGAGCGATTGAAAAATTGTGTGGGAACCAACGCTGGTTCCACTAATGCATAAGGTTGTCTCAATTTCATGATAGGTCACATGACGATTTTGCAATATCAGTTCGCGCACAGCATCAATGGTTTTCTTTTCGGAACATCAACTGATTTTGGACGACCTTCACGAAATTCGTCTTGGAGTGAACTACGACCACGATTGGATTCACCATACTATCGATAAACACTGGTCCTTGATGGAGCTTCATCGCCAAAAATTGAATTAAGTTCAACCATGCACTGTTGCCGAGTTAATCCAAGTCGAAAGTTGTAAAAAATAATCACGCGAAAATGTTCACGATTTAATTCCATTTTTGGGCTGAGATGAACCTTTTACGTTACTGTAAAAAACGCAAATAGCGCTCGTATAAAAAATAAGTTCAGAGTACAAATAACCTCAAAAATGTCCAACTTCACTATAGAGCTGTGAGTTGCCAGATTGCAACATTAGGGTTGCCAAATCCCGAAACATAAAAAACAACCTATCGTATCCATGTTTCTAAACATTCTAAGAGAGCGTGTTCAACAACTGCCGATTTGTCTGTTTGGCCATAGCGGCAACTTCTTATATATTCCTTCAAGCGCATTTTGATGTTTCGATATACTAAAAGGTATTTGGTATACTTATGGTATACTTAATGGATTCCTTAGGTTGATCTGACACTATTTTACGGAACATTATAAAAGTTGCCCCAATGACCAAATAGATAATACGGTAGTTGCGGGACACGCTCTCTCCGAAGATCTTGCCTTTGATCGAACACAAGTTCTAGATAAAATACAAAGGCGACTATACAGGTAGGCCATAGAAATCCACAAACATAAAAATGATTTCAATCGTAAAGTAGGGAGCTTAAATGTCAATGAAAAATAGATAACGGCAGTGCAGAACACATAGAATCTCCCAATGATACGATACAGATACGAAAACATTTTAGGACCACTTTCGCACCAAGGTAGATTACTTCGTCCACTGCCGCATTGACTTCAGGCAATGCAGACCACGACTAACAAATTCGAAAATAGGATATAATGGTCAGTCATTGCTGAAACTTCCACATACTACCTTCGTCGTCGCAATCAACGCATATACTACTGAACATGTCTGTCACCGTAGTAGACGGGACGCTTGGTACTATAAGTTGGATCCAACCACACCCTATGCCCGAATTTTGTTTTCTTCAATGGTAATTTCGACCTTCAAAGCCTATATAACTATATAGCATATAATCTCAATGAGGAAGTAGAATATAAAAAAAAAATTAAAAAATAACATTTTTCTTCCAGGTGGGGATATTTCCGTCGAACTTCGTCGCCCATCAGAACCCGTCGCAGTACTCGGACCACGTGAACAGCATCATCGCGGACATCGACCCCGTGAAGATCGACTTCAGCGAGCTCGAGCTCGAAGAAGTTATCGGCGTCGGTGGTTTTGGCAAAGTGTACCGCGGAGTGTGGCGCGACCGCGAGGTGGCCGTCAAGGCGGCTCGGCAGGACTCGGACGCCGACGCCTCGGCGACGCTCGACAACGTCGTCAAAGAGGCGAAGCTCTTCTGCCTGCTGTCGCACCCGAACATCGTCTCGCTCGAGGGCGTGTGTCTACAGGAGCCAAACCTGTGCTTAGTGCTTGAGTACTGCAGGGGCGGTTCGCTGAACAGGGTGCTCGCCGGCGGGAAGATCAGGCCGGACGTGCTCGTCGATTGGGCGGTGCAGATCGCGAAGGGGATGGACTATCTGCATTGCCGGGCGCCGATCTCGCTGATACACCGGGACCTGAAGAGCTCCAACGGTAAGTTATTGGAAGTTATTTTTATGACATGGAGTTGACATGAAGAGACAATTTCTCTAAGGTTAAGGTAAAGTACAATTTAATTTGCAACTGAAATTTTGAGCCCCCACGTTGGGCGCCAAAGTTTCGATGAGAATTTTTGGTCGGACTGATTGAATTTTTTTTGAATGTCCCTATTGAATGGTTTTTATGAAGTTTTGAAATATTTGAATCAAAAGAAAGTGCAAATTTTGTTCTAAGTAAATACAGTCCGCTCAATCCATTCAAGTGAATATACTGTTCTAAAGGCGGGTACTCATTGGCGAGCCGAGCTGTTACAGCAATGGTTACTGTAACGTTTTTCAGTGTAGACGTGCACCCGTTTTGTATCCTGAATGCGTTGTGAGCCGTAGTGTTGGTGAAGATTTCAAACGAGCAATGTCGGTCTCTAAAGAAATTATTATGAGTGCAGTATATATTTTTATTGATATTTTAATGGAAGAGAAAAAACGTCCGCAACGATGGTGGTCTACTTCTGTACAATTCAATTAAACACAATATTATTTCTTCACTCCACTCTGCCATTATGCTCGAGCACACCCACACGTAATCACTGACGAACCTACGACAATACCGTCCACAAATTCTCTCTGTGTTCGGGGTAAAAACCGACAATCTTCGGATCGCTACACGCGGCGCGAGGTACGCTCGTGAGTAGAGTTTTCGAGGCGTCCACACTGACGATTTTGGTTAGTGTAACAGCTCGGCTCGCCAATGGGTACCCGGCTTAAGAAGCAGTCCCAAATAGTTGAAAGTTTACTTGAACAAAGTAAACTTCTTATCCTTTCAACCTATTTCAAAAATTTAGTATACGCGAAAACTTCCAATAAAAGCATGTTTATACTTTAAGCAACAAAGCACCTTCACTGTTTCTTCTATTGGTATATACGGACGTCAAACCTAATAAGAATAATTTCTTCATTATCATCTATATTTTTATTTGTGTGTCTGTGGGAAAACCCACGTCTGTTGGCAGAGAACAATTTCAAAACAATTCATTCGTTCAATAAGACACTTAATTTTATTATTATCAATATTGCTGCATAGCAAACTAGGCTAATGCGTTCTTGCTTTGTTGTCTATCTCCAATTTAGGTTTCCAGTCGGGCTACTGCGCGAGAAGCGAATTACCCAATAGAGCAGGTAATGAAATCGACTGTTTTACTCGATTGTTTATTTTCATAACTGTTAACTTGGACAAATAAATTTTGCTAATCGACAACTCTGGCGACGAGACAGGGTTGGACAATGGCGTCAGTTTGGTTGAAACGCGCTTATATTCTAAGTATATAACTATTGAAAAAGCGTTAATTACTTATGTGACCGTTAGGGTGGGTGGGCAATGATCTCATAACTCACTACCTTCGAGATCAATCACAGATGAACAACTTCATAACTTTTTAGTTGTGTTATGAATGGACAGACTCGATGAAAATTAATAACACTATCTATGATAATAATTATACAATTTTCACAATCACTTATATCTCTAGACGCGTTTCGGGCTTGTTGGTTTGGTCTGTGATGAATTTGACCGATACTTGATGAAAATCCATAACTTACTCAAGTAATACTTTATTGTGAGATTTTCACTGGATAGTCACGCTCAAGTAAGCTATTGTATGGTGAAACACGTGTTGCTGTTTTGTAAACTCTCCAGTGAATATTTCACAATAAAATGTTATTGAATAAACTATTCCTCGTAGTTTCTTGATAGTCGGGCTGTCGTCAGTGGAACTTTAAACAGTTTATGTTCAATGGAAAATAGTTCTAGATAATATGGATCCCCGAGGAACACCATTTTTATCTTGGTCCAAAGTCAATGGGAGTACTTAGAAAACGCAATATTATAGTGGTAAGCCAATGCCGGCCCTGCACGAGAACATGTTTATTCTAGTAAACGTCTCAGTACTTGAAATACTCGTATTTACTATGGGATCGTAGGTGTGTGATGCAATGAAATCGTCGGAATTTTGTTTTAACTAACGTCGGTGGGTAAGTATTAAGTATACATGAAAATGAAGCGATTCAACGTGTTTTTTCCGACGGGTCGTTCTCTCATCTCTCCGCGAATCGAATAATGCAATTAGCGTTCGTTCGTTCGGCATTGGACTTCCTTAGAAGGCGGTTGGGTTTCGTCGGTGTCGAGAGCCGATAGTTGGTTGTTTGAATTATTTACTTTTCGACGTCACTGGGTCACCGCACTCTAGAAAAATTGTAGTAAACACCTTGCCGGGATGTGCAAAGTAGTGATCGGATATCGAAAGCAAATGCCGATATTCGATATCGATATTAATCTCGTTAATCAATATCGATATTACCGATATATCAAAAGAATAATATCGATATTTATTAATATCGAATTTCGATATTGAGAATAATTCAATCAAAATTTTTGAAAGATAATTATATCAGTGAATTTCAGATAATTCACAAATGAGTTCTGAAAATAAGTGAAATTCGCTTTTCATATAATTTTGAAACCAAAACACAAATATCTATTCAACTGGAAAAGAAATAATCATTCAAAGAATTAATGAAAGTTTAATGTTCATTAACACCGCTGAAATTCTATAACAAATTCCAAGTATCTTAATCTACGCACTGTAAAAATAATATTTGATTGAGTTTTTTACCACTCAGTCGGTTCCTTCTTGCAATCATTGTTTGTCCTGCCTTCGAAAATAGTCTTTCTGTAGGTACTAAATATTTTACAGCAATATTCACAAGTTTAGGGTATATTTCTCTATGTGCCTTCCACTACAACAAAGGATTGGTAGTTATATTAACCACAGGATTTTTCAAATAAAATGAAATTTCTGAAAGCGTGTCCCCATCACTTGCTGCATAATTTTCTTGCATCACTGTTAAGTGGTTATCCCATAAACTTAATATTTTGACTGAAAAAAAATTTAAAATTGCTCCGCCACAAGAGTGGTGAAGCAATTTCTGTTATGTTGGTTGCATAATATTTGACTTCGATATCGAAATTTCGATATTAGGAAAATGGAGATATCGGTGTCGATAATATCAGACTTCAGTATCGATACTGAAATATCGATATTGGCACTCCCAAATATCGATATTTAAAAATATCGATATATATCGCTAATCACTACATTAGACACATTCAATCTTGACTGATATTTTTGTGATGCTGCAGAATTATTTTTTCATTTCGTGTACTTACCTGATTGTAAGCTCATTTTTCTTTTGCAATATTTGCTTTTCGGATTTTAGTTCATGTAGAATTTTTATTTTGTTTGCAGTGATCTCATTCATTTATTTTATCTTTAATTGTATTTAATTTTTTGTAAATTTTATGAAGTAAATTTTTTATTTTCTTCCATGTATCTCTTTACCTGATTACAAATCATTCGAATGAAATAGGTATGAAACATTTTTCATTTCGAACTGAACCAAACAATATTTGACTTCTTTGAATATTGACCAATACCGCCAATTCCAATTTATCAAAAATTATATCCTATTCTAAAAAAGTTTCCGTATTTTTAAATAATTGGGGGTAATATGCCAAAAAGATCCATAATACCTTGGCTTGAGGATGATAATATCGCAATCGCGTTCCATTCAGGAAAGTACCGCCATTGTCTATAGATTTATAGATTTAGACAACGGTACCACGACAGATATTCAGCCGCAACGAAACGGTACTGTCGTACAGTATAATCTTTGTATATAGACCATATCTATATACAAAGGTATAATCATTGTTTATAATAATAATAAGGCAACGCGACACGACGCAATACGATAGTCCGCGATTACACAGATATTCTGTGGCGATCAAAGACAATATAATTTCTCTATGGTGGCGATACCGTCTACCGTCCATTGAAAAATACAAGTGTGAACTGATAAATGTGTGATCGTGTCATATGTCATAAGTGATTATTACATATCATCTATTATCTCATTCATCAAAAATTTATTTAAAAGTCAAAGATCAATGGTTATTGTCGGTCTATGATTTAGGTTGTTGTTATGACGTTTTCAACTATCTAAAACAGTTTTATTTCATTAACAGTCAAGGGCCAACCATTCCCTGGTCAAGATTCCAGAACCCACATGTACTTTCAGAAGACATGAATAGCATTCAATCAAAAACTACCTCTACGAGGACGAGGTTTGATAGCTTCAGTACCATCAATGAGAAGCCAGTGGATGATATTTCCTTACATTTTTTTTACAAACCTCACACCATATCACTTTTAGTGTTATCTATTGGATTTGTTATTTACTATGCCTTTGTTAGGTGAGTGGAACTACCCTTAATATAATTTTAATTTTTTTAATTGACTAAAGTATCATTCACTGAATAAGAATACACCTTCAAATGATGGTGGTTTTATGAAGCAACCACTTTTAGTATTCATATTTATATTTGACAGGATGTAATTAATTTTTTACAAAATTTTTGCTGATTTTTGCTGAATAGGCTACATACATTACTTCATCGATTTAATGTAGTTTTTGGTTGTAGTTTCTTAGTACATGCAAAAATATTTGGTTGTATTTTTATTTTAGTTAATTTGATGGAGAAGGTGAATTCATGCACCAGTTTTAAGTCAGGAATTGAAAGTTTCAAATCATAAGGTTTCATAATTTCCATTTGTTACTACTGTTAAACTACCATATAGATATTATGAGTAAGTATACAATGTGTCCAAAATAAGAACGGCTAGCATGGAAAAATCAGAGATACTAAAAGATAAAAAAAGTCATTGAAACTGGGAAAAACTTTTCCATTTTAGAACTCATTCAAATGACATTTGAAAATTCAGGAAATTCTAATTAGTATGATACGTCAGTGAAGCTGTCACCAAAAAGACTATCTTATACGGGTAATTACTTTTTTTGTAGATATAAAAAATTAAAATTGGTTATTGAAAATCTGTAAACTTCATTGTGTACAGTTTGAAAAGTGTTTTTTGTGTTTTAATATCATCTCAAATAACGTCAGAAAGCAATTGAAACGAAGTTAGCGCGATTTGGTTCTTCTCAAATTTATACGGAAATCACAATTTCCTAAATTTTGAATTAACATTTAAATAAGCTTCAACTTGTATTTAAATTAAACAAATTTGTATTTGTCATGGTTGAAAATTTGTTTTTAATTCACCTTTAAAGTTACATACAGTGACATACATACATGAAAGTATCTATATATGTACACTCTTTAACTCAACTTCAAGTAGAAAAATTTTTGTAAAAAAAAGTGTTATCAAATTTTTATTTCTTTCTAATCATATAGTGAAACGAAAATTTCCAATAAGTTCAGCTCAATGTAATACATGCTAACAAAGGAAAGAATAATCCGATTCAATAATAATAATAATAATAATAATTCTTTATTTTCATTCAGACAATGAGATTGTGTAGAAAGTGTGTTTGCATATACAGGGTGAGTCAACAAGATTCCTTCGGTCCATTGCTATCAGGAAAAACAATTTTTCGAATTGCTCAATTTTTTCACAGTCATCGATAAATACTTCTTTTAAAATTATTTTCTTGCATACTGGGTGATTCAGCCGAGCGTGGCCAACCAAAGTTATATTTATTTTAAATGGAACACGGAACACCCAGTATATAAATACGTCATTCGATTCCACATTTTTTAGCTTTCTAAGAAATTTTTGTGTTCGATTTTCCATTGCGGCATCGCTACCAAAAAAACCTATTTTGCATATCTACAGCAATTAAGCGTCGGATTTTTTCAGGAATAGTTAGTCAACATCACTGTGATAATTTCGGGAATCTCAAATTTCGGAAACAGTATATAGGGTTCTCGGTAAAACCGGTCAAGTTTCATTCATTTTTAAACAGATATAATTCAACTTTTTCAAATGGAGGACCCTGTATTTTTTCATTTGCATGAAATGTTTCAACATTTCACTATATTTTTTATCAAAGGTATTGTATATGAAAAATAGATATTTTACAAATTATACCCAGTTTTATTAATTGTTGTAACCATAAAAAATTCATTTATTTACGTTCACTTACTCCTCCACATTTTTTTAATATGAACAATAATGCCTAGAATGAATATGAACAATAATGAATAGAGAAGTCCAAAAGATGTCCAAATTGGCGACCATTTTCTGCAACACATAATGTCAGTCTTTTTTTAAACGAATTCTTTACACATTCCAACATATCCTCTGGGATTTCCCTGAAAGCTCTAATGATTCTTCGTTTCATGTCTTTTATAAATGTTGGAAGAGTTTGGTAGACAATCCATTCAATATACCCCCATAAATAGTCCATTTTGGTCAGGTCAGGTGATCTGGAGGGCCACGCCATAGGCCTACCCCTACCTATCCATATTTTATTGAAATGATCGTTGAGGTATTCCCGTATCTCAGTTTTAAAATGTGATGGTGCACCGTCTGGTTGTAGCCACATTCCAAGTCTTGTTCCATATGAAACCCCGTCCAACTAATTTGAAAACTCTTGCCGAAGAAGTCTGACATATTTTCTTCCGGTGAGATACCCATCCAAAAAATACGGACCGATAATTCTTTTTCCGAGAATTGTACTCCGAACGTTCATTGACCAACGCTGTTGATGGTTCAGGCAACGAACAAAATGGGGGTTTTCCGTTGCAAAATAATGCATGTTATGCCGATTCACAGTTCCATTTTTATGAAAAGTCGCTTCATCAGAAAATAACATGAAATCGAAAAAACTATTAAGTCCCATCGGCAAAATTGAACACGTTTTTCAAAATCTTTTCCTCTTAACTCTTGCATGTGTGCATGTGGTTGCATGTGGTAAGGATGAAATTAGCTTGCTCGTATCTATTCATTTGCTACAGGGCAGACACGTTCGAACTTCTCGTTCTTCCAGTTCTTTCAAATCTTGTTTTTAGAGCCTGAAATGCCCTTCCATCTGGTTGTCTTCTTTCGGGAAACTACTCTTTGTAAATCCTAGATGCAAGGAGGCAGTTTCTGTCACTTTACCCCAAAGCATTTGCACCATATCTTCCAATACATAATTCATAACGAAAATGATTCAATGTATATGCGAAAGAAACTTCCACACATGGCCTTATTGACAAATTCTGAGATTCTTTTTTGATGTCAGTCATGGATAACTGAGTTTTTTAAGAAAAAGCAGTATAAATATTCTTTAGGTTTTTTACGCATTTCTTACCGTTGAAACCGCTGATAACTATCACTAGATGTTATGAAAAATGTTAATCTACTAGCGATTAGTTTGAATATTCGAAAAACAAATTTGAGTAATTGAATGTAAGAAAATACATTTTTTTGTGGTTACAGTTACTAAAACTTGGGAGAATTTGTAAAATATCAGTTTTTCGTATAGTATACATCTGATAAAAAAGTAGTGAAATGTTGAAACATTTCATACAAATGAAAACATATAGGGTGTTCCATTTGAAAAAGTTGAATTATATCTGTTTGAAAATGAATGAAACTTGACAGGTTTCACCGAGCACCCTATATATTGTTTTCGAAAGTCGAGATTCCAGAAATTATCACAGTGATGTTGACTAACTATTCCTGAAAAAATCCATTTAATTGCTGTAGATCTGCGGGTGGTGAATTAAAAAAATATTATCTGCAAAATAGGTTTTTCTGGAATAAAATAAAAGTTCCTTAGAGAGATGAATGGGTCCCACAGTAGGTGACCCATCGTTTGAACCCTGTGGTACAGTCATACTTAGATTCAGTCACTCAAAATTCACTATATAAATTTCATTCATTCTATTGACGTGTATTGACAGAAATTGTTTTCTACTTTCAAGAAATGAAGTCAGCCAATTGCGAAGAACCCCTATTATATCATACATTTTTAATTTTGAGTTTATTATGATCAACAAAGTCAAATTGTTTACTTAAATATCAAAGAATCACAGCTGGGCTTTCTCTTCCGTTAACATATTCTAGAATTTTATTTAATAATGAAAATTTTTCCGCATTTTTTTGTTTTTTTGAAATCCATGTTGCATTTGACTTGAAATGAAATGTTTATTTAAAAATGAAAAGAAGCATTCAAGAAAAGCATATTCTTATACTTTAGAAAGTTCACAAGGGACCGCAGTAGGGCAATAATTTTCCATTGATATTGGTTCCCTTTTTTTGAAAATGAGTATAATTTTCCCAGTTATTGAATGATTCAATTATTTAATTACTTTAATTACTGATAACTCTTTTGAATATGAATATAATAAGTATTTCAAACCTAAAAATTATCCCCCTTTCAATTTCCAACTGAATTACTTTTGCTACATTGAGTAACAGAATTTATATCTACTTTTCAGATTAATGTGTGGTGCATAGTTTAATTGACCCTCTATAAATTCATTATATTATCATATGAAATTTCAAATCTTCAGATATTGAATAGCTTTTTCTAATTTCAGAGACACAGATAACATTGAAAATAACATCTGGACAGGCCTGAAGGTGTGCTGCTACTTTTTCCTCATAATATCAGTCTTGGCATTTCCAAATGGGCCCTTTATCCGCCCCCACCCAGCAGTATGGCGAGTGGTATTTGGCTTGAGTGTGATCTACTTATTGGTTTGCCTTTTTGTACTTTTTCAAGACTACCAGACAGTCAGGAACGTTCTTTTTTGGCTGGACCCTTCATTGAAAAACTTCAGTATAGATTTGGATAAGGAATATGGTGTTAACTGTTCGGACATAACAGTTGAAAGGATCTGGAGCCATGTCGATGTTTTTGCCGTGGGTCATTTTTTTGGATGGATGTTCAAAGCTGTTCTCATTAGACACATGGGAATTCTTTGGGCAATAAGTTGCATGTGGGAAATTACAGAACTAGCTTTTGCTCACTTGTTACCAAACTTTATTGAATGCTGGTGGGACGCACTCATTTTAGATGTCTTAATATGCAACGGCTGTGGAATTTGGTGTGGAATGCTTTTATGCAAAATACTTGAAATGCGTGAATATAAATGGGTTAGCATAAAAGATATCCATAGTACAAAGGGAAAAATCAAACGAGCCATGTTACAATTTACCCCTGAGAGCTGGGCTTCTGTTAGATGGTTGGACCCAAAGTGTTCCTATATGAGAATATTTGCATTGTGTCAGTTGGTTGTATTTTGGCAAGTGATTGAACTCAACACATTTTTTATCAAGCATGTATTTGAATTGCCACCTTCTCATTACTTGGTCACGGGGCGGTTGATTTTGGTAGGGGTTATAGTGGCTCCATCTGTGAGACAGTACTACTGTTACGTAACAGATACTTCATGTAAACGAGTAGGTACTCAGTGTTGGGTGTTTGGTTGTATAATGGTATGTGAGGCATTGATTTGTATAAAACACGGACAGTCACTGTTTGAGAGGACGCAAGTAGTTAATTTGATTATTTGGATGTTCATTATGTTTATAGTATCAGTTGGTTGTGTGATTGGTTGTGTTTTGTATAATAAATATATACCAGAATATTTTGAAAAAAATCCTGCAAAGATGAAGGTTTCTAGCAAGTTGCATAATAAGAATGGATTCGGAGTGAAAAATGAATGAAATATTTGATTGGCATGACTCTTAGGGCCGACACCTTAAATTCTTGATGATTTTTACTGGATTCAGGATCAATTTAGATTTCTTGTATTTGTACTTGATACATATTTTCATGACAAAATTATTAGGTTATTTTGTGCTATATTTTCTTTCAATTCTGAAGTTGTGATATTTTGCTGATCTATCTCTTGAAAATCTCATTTTTTTCAACATCTAAAGAGTTGCCATCGAATGATATCCATACTTGTTCTAGTCCGTTTAACGAGCCATATGAACTGAATGATTTGTTTATTATTGTTGGTATATTTTTGGAAACTTGGAGATTGCACAGTTACAACCTATGTCCCCATCAGATATGATTTTGTTATTTCTATAGAAAATATTAAGACATGAAATGCCAGGATGTTTTTCTTGGTTCATATATTGATGATTTTAATAGTTCAGGGTCATGTATTCACTCAGGATGAGCAAAGGTCTTGACAAAGTTGACCTATTGGCTGGGAGTTTATGTAATTTGTGATAAACGACAGTCATTTGTTACTTAAGTTTCTTTCTAGATGATTTTTCACATTTGTAAATAGAGATCAACAATTGATGTTACCAAAGATTACAATAAATCTTACAATAATGTGTTTTATTTTTTTGATGTGTTCAAGTATGTGTTTAATCTTCTGATGTACTTTTATTTTTGCTACTTTATTAGTTCTCAATTTATTTCACAACTACTGTGAGCTCAGCCTTGAGTCAATATAAACATGTTGCACTTTATAAATTCAAAATTGTATTTCTCATTTATATCATATAAAATAAATGTGTTCAAATTTTTCATTGTGATTGAGAAATGGAAAAAACCAGATATTCCTCTGATAAAAGCTCAATATCATTGTAAACTTCAGAAAGTGTGTTGTTTTGTATTTTTATTTATTTATTTATTGCACGGGATCACCCCTTTTATAAATAGTACAAGCATCAAATATAATAAATATTCATATACAATTTAGAAATTGAAGAAAAGAATAACAGATTTCTAGCTTGGATCAGACATAACACAGTGACATGGTCTCGGAGTAGGGCGTCGATCCATCATTCACAATAGCGGTTGATTCAATGAGAAGAACTCATACTGCTTGACTAAAATCGTGATGTCAACTTTGCAATGAATACTGTATGCAATTGATACAGATGCTACGGCGATCGCATAAGAAGGGAATGATGATTATACTGGAATGTTCGTCCTGACCATCAATATGAGTGCATCGAGTGGCAAAGATTTAATTAGTTTGAAGACTAATTCTCAGAGCAAATGTGAAGTAATTTCACTCCTTACTTCACAAAGTAAGAAGTGTAGTATCATGTTCCATAGGTTTTGAATTCAGTTGTTATTCATCTTCATATAGCGACCCTACTTGTTTACAATTTTAGTTTTTCATCTGACAGTTGTAATGTTGTGACGTTGATTATGCCAATTAATAAACACATCGACTAAGTATAGAAACCGATTATTGCAATCAGCTCAACAAAGGCTCGACCATACAACATTTTATGGCGGCGAGGATAAACCAGTGAGTTTCAAGAAGACAGATAAAACAGTATGTCAAAAACATTCAACACAAGCAGCCAACAAGCTAAACCAACCAGATAATTTAAACTGTGTTATTCAAGTTTGAGGGAACAATGTCAACTGATACAGAATACTCGAGATATTTCCAGTTTGAAAGATTTTAACCGGAAATAGAGGGCTGGGAGTATTACATACGTTTCAAAATGGAATTACAACTTCATGGTCTGGACACAAACGATGAGCCTACTAAAGTGAAACCACGTAATTTGCTTTTGAGCAAGGTAGGACCTGAAAATTTTAAAATTTTGGTTGATCATTTTAAGCCAGATGAAGTGACAACAAAATGTTTTGACGATATCGTGAACGTACTAAACAAATATCATGGTAAGACAAAATATATTCTGTCTGAAAGAGTAGTATTTGCGCTCCGTTATCGGACTGGCAGGAAATTGTGAATTTTCCGATAGTTTAAAGAAGTCTTCGAGATCAACTAGTTATTGGTATCAACAACATGGCCTGGCAATAGGAATTAATTAGGTTACATCCAAATAATACAGCCACCCTAGAAGAAATTGAAGCCACAGCATTTATTTTGGAACAGGCTTCGTTACAGTCAAGACAACTTTCGAATTTTTCTGGAAAGATTGATGTCAAACATACAAATACAGTAAATTCACGCTTTAAACGATCAAGTCGGTTTTCAGAACTTCTTGAACGTAACGACAGAAGTAATAAATTCAAACAAGATAAATACAATGTCACTCTGATATTGAACATGGAAACAGACTTTATCATGTGTAAAATTACGCCACAGGGGAAGAGACTCATGTCCTGCTAAAAATAAAAAGGCTCAGCATGTGGAGCATTGAATCATTTCTCAAAAGTTTGCAAAACAATGGGACATGCTCGAATACAAAACCAGAAAAAGAATAGGTACATGAAACGAAGGACGGCTATGAAAGTGTTGATAGTTATAGCGCTCTACTAACACAACGAATGTACGAAACGTAATATATATATTCCACAAACAGAATCATGCTCATGACAAAAATAAATAGAGTTGCACATTCCGTGTGTAGTAAAAAGCTGTGGATACAGATTGGCAGTCCGTCTCTGAAACAAACTGAAATCTTAGTGGCGTATACAGACATCGAAATAAAAACTCTTGGGAAGGCAAAAATAGAAGTCGAATTTTTCAATTGTCGATGACAAAAACTATCTCTTTCCTAACCGAAACAAACTACATTCCTTTATTTGGTCTCGATTGGTGTATTGCTTTTAACATACCTCTTCCACCAGGAGCCAAGTTATGCCGAATTAAAGAAAGAAAAAACAATAGCAATTCAACCACTCGAAAATCGGACACTAAATTCATCTCTCATATCGAATATAGAAGTCAACGTTAATAACGATTCATAACTTGAAGCTATACTTGAGGAATTTAGTGATTTATTTGATGGACAAATTGGAGCAGTTCGTGAACACTTGATAAAGATACACATGAAAGAAAATGCTGTACCGAAAGCAGTTAGACCAAGACCAGTTCCTATAGCCTTACAAGAACAAGTGAGGGCTGAACTGGATCGTTTAGTTGCAGAAGAAGTACTGAAACCCGTCAATACAACTATTACACCTATTGAATGGGCAACACCCATAGTTTTGGCAATCAAATCGAATGGAAGAATACGCATTTGTGGGGATTTTTCGGTAACAATAAATCTTTTTGTGAGAAAAAATGATTACCCTCTTCCACGTTTTGAAGATATAATGTCAAAACTTAGTGGAGGCCGATACTTTTCCAAAATCGATCTGAAGGATGCATATCTTCAGTTGCAAGTTTATCCTGATTCAAGGAAATATTTAGTTATATCAACAATCCAAGGTTATTATCGCTATAAACGACTTCCTTTTGGGTTAAATTTTGCACCATCTTTATTCCAAAACTTAATGGACCAACTTCTAGCAGATATTGACGGAACAGTGTGCTATTTAGATGATATTTTGATAACTGCACCAAATAAGGATTTACATATGGTACGACTGAGACAAGTTTTAGAAAGATTACAGTTAGCAGGAGTTAGAACACAACAATTGAAGTGTAGATGGTTACAAAGCTGTGTGACATTTTTGGGTCACAAAATTGATGCAGAAGGATTACATCCTACATCAGAACGCATTGAAGCTATAAGTGATATGCCAAGTCCTACAAATGTAAGTGAACTCAGATCTTTCTTGGGATCGATAACTTATTATGGACGTTTTATACCAAATCTACATGTTATTTGCGTTCCATTATACAGACACCTGAAACACAACTCCACATTCGTGTTTGCAGTTACAAAATTTCACCATTATCTATATGGAAGACATTTTACACCATTAACAGATCACAAGCCTCTAGAACGAATATTTAGCAAAGACCATGAAACACCAAAGATTGCTAGTAATAGACTTCTCAGATGGGCCATGACCTTTAATAGCTATGATTTTGACATAGCGTACCAGTCAGGAAAAGAAAATGCACCAGCAGATGCTTTATCACGTCTACCACTTTCTGATACAAAAACATCACCTTTGGAAGAAGCTGGACTACCTGAAAGAAGTCAACTTTTGCATCTTAGATTACACCACCTTCCTATCACGAAGAAAGTTTTGCAGTCAAAAACATCAAGTGATGCTATTCTCATCAGAGTTATAAGATGCATACAATCTTATTGGCCTGGTAAAAGGCAACTACAAAACGAAATTGTTCAATACTTCGAGAAACGTGAGAAACTTTCGTTTGAGGAAAATATTCTTATTTGAAAAGAAAGATTGTGTATTCCAGAAGCACTTAGACATGAGGTATTGATGATGCTTCATGATGGACATCCTGATATAACTGCCATGCAGTCCAGTGCACGTTTACATGTCTACTAGCCGAACGTGTACAATAACGTCATGAGTTTCGTTAAAACGTGTACTTCTTGTCAAGAATCTAAACAAAATGATCATAAACTCCCATTATCCATGGACAACTCCTTCGGAACCCTGGTCGCGTGTGCATATAGATTTTGCCGGACCTTTCGGAGGAAAAATGTGGCTAATCATGATAGATGCTTATACACGCTGGCTGGAGATCTTTCCGATGAAAGAACACCACCACGCCATCAACAATTAACGTGCTTCGTCATGTGTTTTTGAGATTAGGTTATCCGAAAATAATTGTGTCTGATAATGGTCCTCAGTTAACCGCTGAAGAATTTGGATTATTTTGCAAATCTTATGGTATCACACATATTCTATCAAGACCGTATCACCCCAAGACAAATGGACTTGTAGAAAGAGCAGTGAAAACTTTAAAAGATCGCATGTCAGCTAGTGGACAAAAGAAGAATCAAGACAAACGTTTACAAATTATTTTGCTGACTTATCGTAATACCATACAACGTTCGAAGGCAGGGCCCCAAGAGAATTGATGTTTGGACGAAATTTACGTACTCTGTTCGCCCAATTGAACCCCGACTTATTCCGAAACATGGATAAGGCAAAAGTTGATCAGAAACGAATTCATGATCGTGGTTCGAAGGACTCGATATTTCATCCTAATCAGACAGTCTGGGTGAATAATCCACTAGGTAAAGGATCAACACCAGGAACAGTAATGGATCAAACTGGACCTTATTCATATATCGTTGAGGTAAATGGAACACCAAAAAGGAATCATGGAGATCAGTTAAGACCTCGTTTGAACCGATCTAACCAAGTGGAACAAAAATAGGAACATGCCAAGGATTCTGAGGAACCTTTTAATACATCTGTTTCTAATGCATTGCAAGATGAAGATTCCATCAGAGAAAGCATGACACAACCTGTGAACATGACGACATCATTCAAGAAGAACAGGCGATATTACCGGAGCCTAGAAGAAACCCGTCACGGAACCGAAAACTGCCTGCTTGTTATCGTGACTGAGTAAAACATTCATTTTTGGTAGGGAGAAATATAGTATCATGTTCCATGGTTTTTGAATTCAGTTGTTGATCATTTTCATATAGTGACCCTACT
>WOGR01000640.1:0-23780 GCA_015342045.1 Leptinotarsa lineolata | reverse complement strand
CATTGTCTCTTCAACAGTACAAGTTGAAGTACTCAGTTCATTCCATAGAAATCTTGTTTGAATAAGAAGTGGTGTATTTTTAGGCGAGATCAATTTTTGGAAAAGGAAGATATTGGCTTTTCACTTCTCCATCTTTATTTTGAAATCAACTATTTTTTTTCTCTGGAAGATTTTCACATTTTCTGAATGAAGATGGGGGAGTAGGTGACTAAAATCTTTCTTTCCGGAAAAGTATCATCTCCAAAAAATATACCCCTCTCGATTTCAATATCCTTCAATTACTTTCTTGAGATGAGGTCATTCGTATTATTGAGGATACACAATTTATTCCCCAATATCTAACTCAGGAAAATATTATTTCAGTACTTATTCTGGCAACAGGTTCATATTACTACCTCCCTGTATTATAGGAGCCTCAGTCCTCGCAATTCAATTCTCCAAACCCCTAATGCATTTTTATCGCAACAATTACATGAATTTGGGTGAACACAACCGACGTCCCATGCAAATAATACCTAGGGACTAACCCAGCCTGCCTTTTAATTAAAGGCAATTACTGTTCATCATAGCAATTTCCAATGGGACACTTTCGTGTATTACAAATTTAGCAAATTTGATCCAGATCGAGTTATGTGTTTCAAACGATCATATCGCAATAAAGCGAAACACTTTAGTATTCATGTAACACTTCATTGTGAGAGTTTCACTCAACAGTTCACAAAATCGCAACACATGTTTTGAAATATAATATCTTCATAAGGTTTGATCATCACTTATGTCACGAAAAACATAAAACTTTTTTTTACAGTTGAAAGGTACATTGAAAGTCTTCATGGATGAAAATTTTTGAAAATTTTCACTACATAATTTTTGTCAACTAGTAGTCATTACATCAGTATCATCCATTTTTTTTGAGTCAAATCTCATGAACAGACAACAATAGATGTAAGGCAATGAAAAAAAAATCTGATACGCGTGCCCTTTGATAGATTTACAGTCTATTTCAATGATATGTTGTATAATCTACATTCTACCTCATATGCGTGAAGCTCGCTGACGAAGTAACAATTCATGAATTGAGCGACGATAAAGACATCTTAGACTTTTTTACGAGTCGAACAGGAAGCTTATGAAACATATATCTACTGAGACAACTCAAAAAGTAATGAGCGTTGTTGCTTTGAGAACGGCCAATTCACAAAAGATATAGGGTTAATGTTAGTTTTCGTAATTCTATCTATCAGTGAATTTGAGGGCATGACAATGTATCCTGAATATATTTTCGAGTTGATTCCACAAATTCATAAGAATATTGCAAAGAATATTGTCATCAATGTCATAATACAAGGAATTAAAATCATTGAATAATAAAACTGTATAGACTCTCTTCATCAGTAAATATTTGTTTTTTTTTCAACTTGTTCAATACACTTTCGAACGAAGTGAGAAATATGTGTCAATAAAGATTCGAAATAACAATCGAATTGTTTTTCATTAGCAACTTCTGATTGTTTATCGGCTTCAAGTATTTGAGATGTCTTCATTTCAGCATTCAATTCTGTATGTGACACTTCTGTAATGATGTTATTATGATTATGATTATGATATTAGCAATTCTATTCATAATATATTTTTTCTTCATGTTTGTCAACAATACAAATGTTTTCTACATAAGGTAGGCGAGTTATGTATCCATCTATCATTTCTATAGCAATTTCTGTTTTCTCTTTTTTATCAATCTGCTCGGTGAACGAAATCTCATCATTTTCTGTAGTCGATCATAATAAACTCCAGTTCTGAAACAAGAACTGCAATACTATTATCGACGTACGTGTACCCAAACAAGTTGGCGTCTTCAATAGTTGAAGTGGACGAATTCAGAATTTTAAAATTCGCCTATACATATCCAGCTGGGTATACTTCTATATCAGTTTTAGACACATAATATCATTGTGTACAAATTGGAGGAAAACTTTCTCGTGAGAATTTCTGACAATTTTTGTCTCCGTACATTTAATTTATGCCTTCATTTTTCTGATCGAGCATATAGATACTCGAATTCAAAGCTCATTTGAAGTAGAATCAGAATGGGACTCATATTCACTGGTCAGTTTTTGTCATTTTCATTCATTCTTCATCAGTTATGATGAAATATTTCCCTTTCTACAAAGGTTTGTGTAATCAGGATATTAGGATTGCGAAAATTATGAGCAATTTTGATACATTCCCAAGTCCTTGAACAGACTGAAACGGTTCCTCCCACCTGATTGAAATGGGGATGACATTTCACAGTTCTATCCGATAATTGGGTATTCTTCGGTTCGGAGATGCACAAAACGAAATTAGAATTCACAATTTCGAATTGATTCATCGCTTCAAAACGTAGCCCGATCACGTTCACCTTCCAATCTGGTTTTGTTACCAAGGGCGGATACAAAGGGGGTAATAACTACACGTGCAATGCCCCCATTCTGAATTCACACACAACAATATGTTCCATCCTAAGCATGTGTTCATTTGTTAGTATACGAAAGCACGGACAAACAGACAAAAATTCCAAAAATCATTGTTTTGTGTTCTGTTAATAGAGACCCCAAAACAATGATTCTCGAATATCTTCCATATACAGATAGAAATTAGTTACATTTTTCTCATAATAATAAATGAATGTCATTGAGGTCAATAGCTTCACCGATTAGGGAATCACTAGGTGCATAGGTCTGTCCAGAAAGGTTTATCCGTTTCGTTATTTCGATTTTCCACCAACAATCACGACGGCGCTGAATCACGACAATATTACAGTGTCGAAGATGATGATAATGAAAACAAATTGTGAAGCGAAATTCGAAATATACACTTTTGATAAACATTTGTTTCATAACATTTTCTGAAAACTTGTTCGATTGATGACGTACTTATTTTGTGGAAATTTATATTGAATACAGGATAAGGAAAATGACGTTTATCTAATTTTTATCAAGTATATTATTTATTAGACAGAAGTTAGTTCCTTCATCCTATATTTTTTGAAGAAGATTTTCAGTAACACACGTGATACAGATAGTAAAAACGAAAACTATGTTCAAATTAGGAAGGGAATATTTTTGGTGAAGGACAGATTTTGCAAAAAAAATATTTTTCAACTTCCTACTCGTTTATCATCATACAAACAGTGAGACCTGTTAACAGAAAGTTAACAGATCTCACTTCATCTTATATCCATATCAGTATGCAGGTCGGCTTTTGAGAAGATATTAATTTCACTCAAACCAGAATAAAAACTGTTACATGTGCTCAGATTACTATTTTACAAAAATAAGATATCATTGTTCATTATTCGTTGAAGTTTTTTTCGAAATTGATTGATCCTCTCACTTTTTCATTCAATATATTATTCTTACATTCAGAAACTACAACTTCACTAAAAATATGTTCGATTTCAATAACTTTTTCCGAAGATGAATCGACCAAATATTTTTTGTCAAAAATTCACCCAGTCGAAGGTGGATTGACGTGACTGACAGAACTGCAATTAGAGATGATGCCTCATAAGGGACTTGAAAAGATATCAAAATGAGTTACCGAGAATACATAGCCTCCAGAAATACATTTTTTCTGAGCCCTCTTGGCCAGGAATCGGGATCCGCCCTTTTTCATCACAGCTCCATTTCATCAATGAATGCTAATTCGAGCTGGAAAATCAACCGCCCCTTCTGTGTATTCCAGTAATCACATTCCAGCCAATGGTAAATCAACATTTTTCTAATTTTTTAAATAAAACAGATTTATTTGAAGTTCTCGTGTGAATGTGCGCATTGAGATTTGAAAGATCCGAAGATTTTCATCACATTAGGAATGGTTGCACGTCTCTTGTTTGAATGCCGAACGAACATTAGGAAAATGGAACTTTTATTTCCCATGGATCCAGCTGAAATCATCACAAACCAAATGAGTTTTTATATTAAATGCAAAGTGCCTTCTTCAATAGACGCCCCGTTTTGCGGAATTAAAACTGCTTTTGATTTAACGCTCAGAGAGTTCATTAAATTTTCGAATTAGGTTTCCAGCGTGTTACTCAAGCGCTTGATAAAGAGGCGTTTCAGTGAAAATCCACTGGGACGGTTAAAAAAAAAGGTGAATATTATCGGAACGAAGTATTAATTGGAACTGTAATTAGTATCTTCAAAACGAATTTATCTGTATTGTCTGTACAGTACGTTTCATCTCCATTTTATCAAATTAATCGGATCAGTCTTTTTCAGAATGAGTTTTTCAAATCTTGTCAGTGACTTGTGAGGTTCGTTCTAGTGTATCTGAATAGCTTAGCCCATATTGATATTATAGGAGAATTTACTATATTTTCCGATGACAACAAAGCAGTCCAATATTCAGAGTCAAGCGTCACTCAGTGACAGTATTACGGCCAATTTAGACAAATTTAAAGAGTGGTACGATGTAAATGAACTACTTTTCAAAACAATAAATACTTGTATTCTAATAAATTGATTGATGCAGCCGGATTTGACGGTGACATCCTACATTTTGTAGGGTGTCTCTCTTAGCTTCTGAACAGAACATCATATCTAGATAGAACGGAAATTATGTAAGAAAGTATCATTTTCACTTTTTCATTTTTCGTTTTGAGGAAAAATTCATCTAAATTAACTACCATTCCTTTCAATCACTTTTCAAAATGTTTATTCCTGGCAAAAATAGAGTGTATTTGAAAATTCATTTCTTGCATTATGTTCACTTATCAAACTTTCCATTACATCTAATTTTCTCCCAACTCACAACTTTGCTCTGTCACAACCATCCGTTATTCACCGTCATATCGTAGTCGGTGTTGAAAGTTCAAGTGCACATCTCAATCGAGTGCAAGCATCCCGCTGGCTCTTTCTCGACATCTTGGTTTTCGTGTGAAATGCGGTTGTTGCGTCCAGGTTTAACCTGTCAGGATGTGCAATAAACAAGGGAAGTTTAAACGATTAGGGCGCTTCGAAGTGTTTTGTTCTAGTTTGCAGGTGATATATGCAATGCCTGACTTGGGGAAGTTGTTCTGTTTGAACGATGTGACACTTTGACGGATTCTATCGATCAAAGAATGATATCCACTGAAGCTCTTAGAGCTTGTGCAGAACATTAAAAAATGCGAAACAATAAACTGAGTTGAAGAGTTCTGGGCGTAATGTCAATTGAAATGGAAAAATAAATGAAATATCATTAACAGTGAACAAACAACATCACAGTCTAAACTATCTTCTTTTCTTTGGAAGATTCCCACATTTCCCACATTTTTTTTTGTATCAAGATGGAGTAGTAGAAAGCCAAAAACTTTCTTTCCCAAAAGGATATTATTTTATTCGCAACATATTCTGCGTGCTTATTTCACCTTAGATTTTTATCTATCATTATGCCAAGATATTTTATATGTTTTTTCATATTCACAGTCATCGTGTCATTGTCATTGAAAAATTCCAACGAAGTATAATTTGGAAAGTCATTGTTGGAATGAGTGGAAGATACAAAGTGAGTTTTTTTTATTGATTGTCAGCAGGCTACTCCTAAACTAACTGACAATTCTCATGAAATCTTCCTCAACCTTGTCTCTCTATTGTTTCCAAGTATCAGCGCGATGAAGTATGGCTGTATCATCAGCGGAACTAATAATGGTACTTCCTGAATCGACTTTGAACAAAATATTCAAGTATATATTGAATAGAAGAGGCCCCAATACCGTTCTTTGGGGGCCTCCATATTCTATGGTATAGTAAAAACTGACTGTTTCATTTATTTTAACGCAGTGTTTTCTATTAGAGAGGTAGCTTCCTAATAATCTCAGCGATGTCCTTCTGAAGCCGATGTCTTCTAATACCATTATCAGTTTCTTATGTGAAACCGTATCGAAAGCTTTGGCCAGATCAAGAAAGACACAAAGATATGGTTCACCATTATCCATCGAATCGTAAATTTCTCTCATTAAGTCAATCATTGCATTTTGTGTCGAACTGGCCTCTCGAAATCCATATTGATTGTCAGAGAGTATTTTATACTTTTTCAAATATTTGTCCATTCTGATTTTAGATATTTTCTCAAATATTTTTAGCTATATGGCTGATTAGTGATATAGGACGAAAGTTGATAACCTCATTTTCATTTCCGGATTTGAATATTGGTTTGATCATTGAAGTTTCAAAGGCTTTTCAAAAAATACCGGTGTTCGTAGCTCTATTTATAATATGAGCAATTGGTTTAGACAGGCAGTCGATGAATTCTATCAGAGTTTTACACCTGATGTTATTAAGGCCTGGTGATTTATTTTCTTACAGATTAGTAATTACATTTTCAACTTCATGTTCATTGGTGTCCTTCAAGAAGAATGAGTTAGATACTCTTGTTTCTATAATTTTGGTTTCTTGCTGACTGATGGACTAGGCCAACTTTCCTCCAATGGTTGAGTATTGTCATAAGAAATATTCAGCAATTTCCTTATCATTGGTTAGATGAGTTATCATTCCTTTCAATATTTATTATTTTATTTAAATTGGTAGGTTTATCGATCACTTTTACGGCTTGCCAAAGTTTGTTTGAAGAATTTTTAGTTTGTTAATATTATTTATGTAGAATTTTTCTTTGGTTTTTTTGATCATCTCATTAAGTTTATTGCGGTATCGTCTGTTTTGATTTTTCAAACCGTCGTTGTATAGGTTGATGCACAATCATATAACTTGTTTTTTGTATTTATGGAAATCATCAGATCATCAGTTATCCATTCTTCCCTTTTGATTTGACTTCTTTTGATTCGCATTTTTTCTGTGCTCATTTCGATCATACCATTTACTTTCCTGATAAATTGGGTTGCGAGGTCTTCTACGTCTTTCTTTATTTTTATTCAAATGATATTTAATATTTTGTTGCCGAAGATTTTGTCTGAAGTACTATTGGATAATGATCGCTAACGCTTGATTGTATTATCACTGGCAAACATTTACATTCAATTCTTTGTGCTAGACAGATATATGGTCCAGGCATGATTTTGAATTTCCGTCGAATCTAGTACACTCATTTATAGCTGATATGAAACCATTTACATTGGGAATATTTAGGTAAGATATAGTGTCATCATTATTACCGTCCCTGATGTTTATGTTTATATCGCCAATAATGATCTTGAAATCTGCTTTATATTGTTTTTGCTGTTATAAGTACTTACTCAGTTTCTCTATAAAATCGGATGGAGGCAGGGAAGAAGATCTACGTGATGCTATTATTTTATACGTTTTAATGTTTACAGTAACATTTAATTCAATTATTCGGTTGTTATCTTTCAACGTTTCAATTTCATACATAAAATTATTTTCACTCTTGATAAATACAATACACCAATCATTTTGATTAATTTCACCCTCATTATGAATAATTTTGTATCCTGGTATGTCAAGATTGGAAAAATCAGTTACTTTCCATGTTTTATTTAAGATAATCAGATCAAAGTTCACATCAGAGTTCTGCAGTACAATTCTCAACTCATCAATTTTTTTCGTGATACTTCCAATATTTGTGTGAATTATTCTGAAGCCTATATCTTTTCCTAACATTAAATTACTTTTGTCAAAATTTACTCTTATCTCTGCTTCTGTGTATCAAATTCTTCGATATATGAAACCGTATCATTTGATTTTTCCAGTTAACAATTTTTTGTATGTGATACAAAAATAATGATAAATCCTGGTTTGTATAGTACGGATAATATACTTTATATTTACAATAGAAATAACAACATCAGACCTAGTTTGACAGCTCGTGTAAGCACTATGTACAGGTAATTATGTGAAATGGATTACAGAAGGTGATAATAAACAAAGTAGAATTGTGATATAATGTAGAGAAGAATAGACATAATATACTTCCAGTATAATTTAGTGTCTCCTACTAGTGGATCTTGGGCGCCGCTTTTCTTCTACCTCCCATTAGCGTGTTGCTTTTTTCTTTTCTTCACTATATACTGATGAATATTCTTCGACTACTTTGTGGACATCTTTTCCTTCTGTATTTTCGTTTCTTTCAAAGGTATCAAAAAAATCTTCAATTTTCTTCAATTCTCCATAGGTAAATTGTTTGTCATCCACATACAAACTATTTTTCCTGATGACTACTTTGTAATTGTTCTCTTGCACTATTTTCAGGTGAGTATATATTATTTTTCGCATCTCATAGTCATCATGAATATAGTCATTTGAAGTGAATACTCCTGTGTTTTTCAACATGTAGCTAACACATTCTACTACGAAGGGACGATTTTTTCCTCTTGCGGGTTTCCCGACTCTGTAGGTATCCCTGATGTCAGTAAATTTGCATTTAATATTCATAGTGTCTTTAGTAATTTTTAGGAAATTGTTTATGTCCTCTATTTCGTTCTTTTCATCTTTCAAACCATAATTTACAAGATTGAATTTTTTAAGTTGCGCTCGTCGCTTTTCAATCTCATGTTCATTTCTTCATTTTGCGATTTCAGTTGTAAATTTTCTACTTTCAGTGTTTTTATTTCGTCTAAAAAATCTTTTTTTAGGTTTTGAATTTCACTGATAATGAAGTTCTCCATTTCTTTTTTTTCGGCCACGTTGTTTTGAATCAATATTTGAAATAATTCAAACAGTTCATCGTTAGTTTTCTCGTCCCCTGCTCATTTTCGATTTCAATGATTTCGACTAATCAACCGTACTACTGTGAATGTTTTTTTTCTGTTCAAGGTGTTTCCTCAGTTATTTTCCAGTACTGTCGTAACCGCAGGTTGGAAGCAATTATGTGTCGGGAACACACTATTTACTTCTTGGCGAAAATAATGGAATTTTTATGTTAACTTTAGGCTCAATAAATGGGGATTGTCTATTGACACGTATGAATATGTTATAGAAACGTCCGTTTCGAAACAGATATACTCATTTTCGTCTTAGGAAAAAATTACAGAAAAAAATATTTCCAAGCTTTCACATCGTCTATACAATTGTGATCATAAACGTTATAAGGAGATGGTAACGGGAACAGCTTAGTAACAAAAAAACCGCTGTAAGTTCAATGGAGGAAAAGTTAATTTTTGTATTCTAGGGATCTTTAACGGGACTTGAGGAGTGAAGAAATTCTTGAGTATTACAAATTCATTTCATTTTTCAGTTCCTGAAAGTGTCTTAAACATTCGAACCAAAATATCGAGGATGACAAATTTTCAAAATTCATTATTTCATGTATTGATTGAAATCTAGTAAAAATTGAGTTCCAATAAAATAGTGGCGTAGAAGGAATAAAAATGATGAACTCCCGCAATGACAATTTCGGATTCTGATCGAATCGTCATCGAGTTTTGACGTGTGTTTTCTACAAGAACTGAACATAAAGATGTTGAAAACGACAGACAGTATACTAACAGAGAACGAATGTTCGGAAACAGATTCAAAGCAGACTACTTCAACAAAATATGTCGTGAAAAAAACAATCGATTACTTTTGGTGTTTTCGTATGGAGTTCGGAAGAGCCAAAAGTTATTTCCACTTGGGACAAAATTCCATCAGATTCTGTTCCATACTTTTTTATTATATTTGTCTCTTGAGAGTGAACTTGGATGAGGGCCAAATTTATATAGAAAAGGTTATTATAGGAGTGCATCATATAGAAGGGATTTTTAGTAGAGTGCTGACGCAAATTTTGTTTTAATGGAAATGGAAGTGAGCTATGTTTTTCTAGTGATTCCCAACAGAAAGTTTGTAGAAAATTTATCAACATCCAATCAACAACTATCCGTATGAAATTAGTTTTCACACAAATTATTTAGATATTGAATTTGAAGAACATCAATGGAAGCTCTTCGGATAAATGTGATTAGAGTTTATCTGGAACGCATTCATACTCACATCAAGAAAAGAAGAAGACAAATCCAAGTGTCAACTACAAATTCCGTGTATGATTCGATAATATAATATTTAAATTCGGTTTGGAACAGGTTGATTTCACCTACACAATTATTCCATCAGGAGTTGAACTAATTCCCAAATAGTTACCTAACGTTATTGCATATTTGGAATTCTGATATTCAAAAACATTTTTGATGCGTTTTTTTCATTTTGACAATAATAGTTGAAAATTCGATATACGTTGATATCTGATATTTGGATTGGATTACGTAGATCAACCACTGTATTATGAATTGTTCGATTGGAAAAGTCGACAATGATTCACTAGCCAACAAATGAGGAAAAAAATTGAGACTAATATTATAATAGCTACACATGAGAGTTTGACGCATCCTAACTGCGAATTAAACATCAAGAATTTTCCATCACGAATAGATTTTGATTTACAGTTATTTTCATTTTATACAAAAATTTCCACTTATAGAGAAATATAAGATCAAAATAAGAAAAAAACCATATATTTTGAGAATAACAAACTTTATTCACAATAAACATAAAAAAACATTTCACTGAAGTCTGTTGTGCATAACAATGTTGACTTTCGTTTATATGTTTCATCGTTCTCCTCATAAGGAACCAACAATAATCCCCCGTCAATGCTGCATCCCATCTGCCTTGGTAAAGTTGCTCTATTGTCAGTATGTCTTGGTGAAACCTTTTCCCTTGTTCGTCACTGGCAGCAGCAAATTTTCTACAAAAAAATTCAAATGATAATGCAAGAAATGGATTTTGAGAGACATGCGACATCCCATTCTGCAGTAGTTTTCAAGTAGTTTAAGTTCAAGTGTATCGTAATTTTCAATTTTCTTGTTCCCTGAAAACTCCGAAACAATTCATTTGAAAGAACGCATCTAATTCAACATTACTCAATTTTTAATCATTTAACCAGTTACTTAGACTTGCTGAACAGATTTGGCAACATACGTGAGGAGCCCTATCCCGATCTTGATCACCAACAACAAATTCAAAATACTTATGGTGAACTACTTTGGGCATATGATTTCTGCGATTTAGGAGTGAACTGACCACATATATAGCAAACACTATCTGTGGGATTAACGCAGACACGTTTCTGTACTTTGGACATTTTTGTACTGTTGCGTAAGTCGAATTCAAATATGTGATACTGCGTTTACGGGAGTCAACTTATTTTATTCACAAATGTAACACTAATAACTCAAAAATCTTACCTGTTAGGAAATTTCAACTATTATTTTCGCATTTAGGAACCAAAAATTAACAAAGAACTGCGTTTAGTAATACAGTCGTGAAATACAATTTAGAGGTCTTACTTGGGGTTCTTGTGAAATCTGTGAAAAGTTGTTAACATTTATGTTTGAATAACCTCAGTGATATAAATATCACCCAGATCTAGGACATCTATTAGCTCCGCATCAGGCTTTTGTACCTTCTCATTCTGGATCTGAGTATTCCGATTTTTCAGTATGGGTGACCTGTTTGTATCAGACTTGTATAGCCACCTCTTACAGAATCTATGTGATCAAATAAACCACGTTCAAGGGACTGATTTGCATTCGTTTCTGGAATATATGTGTTGCGATGCTCCAGATACAAATGGATGGATGTGACCGATTCTAATGTAAATATTTTATGATTGAATTCTATCGAAGTGTTACATGATCAGTTTCAGTCATTTCTGATGTCTACCTAGATATAAGAAAATTTTCGAAATGTTTATCACGAATACGATAATGGCATGGTAATAACTGAGTATTCCAGATTTGATTGAAAAGAGATTTGATGTTTTCCTTGGCTTGTTCGAAAGAGTATCTGTTTTTCATTGTTGTTGATATCATTCATCATGAACGAATTTGAATATAATTCAATTTTTAACTCAGTCAAATGTTTCGCAGAGTTACTAACTGCTAGTCAATTGTATTGCTATTATGGATGCAGTGAGTATTCGGTTTTTTACTTCTCCATCGTCAAACAAAAAATGTGTCAAACTTTCTTCTCTCTTTTTTTGGATAATCTCACATTATGTATTCTAAGATGAACAGTAGAAAGTCAAAAATATTCATTTACGAAAAAATCAAGTCTCTTCTTATGATATTCCTCTTTCAATTTGTATAGATCACGTGTTTATTTTCAAATACAAGAGTATAAATTTTGGGAGAAAGGAGAATTGAAAAAGAAAGAAGAAGAGAAAGGGAGAAGAGGAAGGAACGAAACAAAGGTTTGGTTTAGAAATACCAGCAGCTAAATCACCAGATCAAATTGGTGAACTTTAGGTTTCGTTCCATTTTGTTTCAAAAAACATCAATAGGTACACCCAAATTATTTCTTAGGCTTTATTAGCCAGTGCTTTGGTTGATATTGTCAACCATCAAGGCAAAATCATATCTTGCCGCACTTCATAACTGAGGAAGTTGCGAATGCCTTGAGTCTAATCAAAAAACCAGTTAACATCTATGTAACTTGAATTGATAGCACTTTCATGAGTGTCAAATTTTCTACTCACACTACATTGAAATCTGAGTTCAATGAATATGAAAAATCGGCTGAGTTTTTTATCGTTCCACAAATCAGCCAATCGATGCCATCTATTCAATTCAACCGAGCTTATTTTGAATTGCCCAAAAATATTAGGCTGGTTGACCCAGATTTCTTCAATCCCTCCAAGATTGACGCATTAATTGGAGTAAATCCATTTTATAAATTACTCAGTGTTGAGCATATAACTTTGAAGAACCACCCTGAGGCCGTTCTTCAAAAAACTCAGGGTTGGATTGTTGCCGGCGAAGTAGGAATGTCTTCTCAGGTCACGAACGTCCGTTATCACGTGTCACTATACCCTCAAGCATTGTCTTATCAATGGAGGAGAAAGATTGCGAAGAGCATTATGTTTTGACTATAAAAAGAAACTCAGAAGGAAGGTATGAGTCACGTACACCATTCAATGACAGAAAATCATCATTGGGCTTATCAAACGTATCCGCGTTGGGACATTTCTATGCATTAGAACGCAAATTTCTTTTCTTTGGCAAAATACCAGAACGACCAAAGTACTGGCCTTTTACTTGTTCGACTTTACCAATCTTTCAGGTAGTCTATCTTGTTAGCAATACATGAATCATGGTCGGATTAGGCCAATGTGCTGCATTGGATAAAGACCCAGCCTACCATCTGAAATTGTATTTCGAAAATGCAAACTTTTACTTCGTTGTACTATTGGCGCCATGTCGCATCTGAAAGCAATCCTGCCACGTGATTAGACTCCCTTAGAGTTCGTAGGATGTGATATCTGGTTGATCGGTCCTCCCTGGTTGACCAACAATATCTCCACTTGGCCTAATACAGTTTCAGCTTCAATTGACTCGCCTGATCTTAAACTCATAATTTCCAAAATAAATTGCAATAAACTCGAGATCAAGCATACAGCTCTATCAACAAAACTCAGCGAATAGTTGCGTCCTTATTACGCTTCATTAATAATGCTGAAGGTCCCAACTGCCTGCGCGAACGTGATTTTTTACGTACTGCTGAGCTAGATCATGCACACAAAATTACAAATGATATGGTTGAATCATCATGTTTCAAAAAAGAAATTGAAGTAATAAAAAATGGGGATCCGATTCCGTGCACCAGTAAACTTATTCCAGTGAATCCATATTTAGATATCAATTTTATTTTAAGAATATGGGGTAGACTTGGTCGTGCTTCTATTGCTGAAGAGCAGCGACATCCAATTTTACTACCTGTCCAGCATTCCCTAACGCATATAATCATAAGATCTGAACACATCAGAGTCAAGCATTCTGACATCGTTATACTCGATTCGACAATTATACTGGCCCCTTGAGGGCCACGAACTCACTCGTTACATTATTCGAAAATGCCTTTCTTATTTCCGCGTTAAACCACGTCTCGCTGGTCATCCAATGGGATTATTGCCGGCGCATTGAGTAATATCCGCTTTACCGTTTTTGCGCATCGGTGTTGATTACTACGGCCGTTTCTACGTTACAGAAAAACGTAATCGTAATCGGTCTCATATAAAAACTTATGTCGCTACATTCGTTTATGCACGAAGGCTGTCCATTCAGAACTCGTCAGTGACTTCACTATTGAAGCCTTCCTCGCAAGTCTGAAGCGCCTTTTTTCACGAAGTGGAAATTCTAACGAAATTCATTCTGACAATGCAACTAACTTGGATGGAGCGGAAAGTGAACTAACTAAGTTATATGATTCATTCAATTCTAAGCCCCATCAAAATGCTATTTCAAAATTCTGTAGTGAAGGATAGATCGATTGATACTTTATACCTTTCAGATCCCCACACTTTGGTGAGATTTGGGAAGCAGTGGTCAAGACGTTCAAACATCATTTAGTTAGGTCAGTTGATGATAGTCTTCTATCGAGCAATCAGAAACATTTATCATTGAAATAGGAGCAATTTCAAATTCCAGACCATTTTCGCCCATGTCGTCAGATCCAAATAACGTACTCCCTCTCAATCCTGCCCACTTCTATATAGGCAACGCATTGACGACGTTTCCTTAGGTTGAATTCACTGATACTCCTGTGAATCGGCTATCTGCTTGGCAACACGCTCAGTAACTCAAATTGCATTTTTGGAAGCGATGGCATGAGGAGTACCAGGAGTACCTGCACCAGATGATGGAGACTGGCGCCCCCCCCTGGTTAACCGAAAAATCTTGAAGTGGACGACTGGGTTCTTATCTTGGATGAAAACTGACCACCAATCAAATGATCAATGGGAAGGATCACGAAAGTTCCCCCCAGACAAGATGGCGTCGTTTGAGTTGTATCAATTGAAACAAGGAGTGGCGAGTACAAGCGTTGCAGAAAGAAGCTTTGTCCCTTATTCATGGATGGAGATTTCTAATTCACCACTTCATCTTAAACCAGATTGTTCAAGTTATGTATCTTGAACCACAATGGGTATGAAGCACTGGTATATGCATATGACATAGTCAGGGTAAATACTATAATGTAGTTAAGGGATGCATGTAGCAAGCCCTGAACACAAGATGAACCAGAGAAGGGCTCAACATAAGCCTATCCAAATCAACTATAGTAGCATTCACCATGAGGACTGAAACGTAGGGTATCGGACCTCTTGAACTTGGAGGTGAAGAAAAACAAGTGTTGTGGGAGGTCCATTATCCGGAAGTGATTCTAAATTTCAAAATGACCTGGAACCAACTGAATAGATTGAAGAGGAAAGCGGAGGTAGCACTGATTCTGGCCAAACGCTACGTCTGGAGGCCAAAGATGAAGCATGAGACTGCTATTAACAAATTAGGCAGGGTGCGAAGACTTGCCGGCTTGAAAATAACGGAAGCAATGAGAACTACTCCAACAGCTGCATTGAAGACTCTCCTGAATCTACCTCCTTTACCTTTGTGATAATCGGAGAAGCTAGGATGGCCCAATTCAGACTGGAAAATTCATCGAGCTATAAAGGATCGGACCAAACAGACATTTTGGAACATGTGGAGGAGCACATATCAAATATGTGTACGGATCATATGACACCGAAGTGCACCTTCAACACAAACTTCATGGCCACAATCATAAATCGTGAATGGTGGACGAACATTAGTCATTAGTCATATTGGGAAGAAATACCTGGTATACAGATGGGTCAAAAACTTAACATGAGACAGCTATAATATACCGTGCGGACAGAAATCCATACTATAGCTATCCGCTAGATCTATACACATCCGTCTTTCAGGCGAAAGTGTATGTAATTTTGCAATGTACAAGGCTTATCAACTTAAGACCTCAACGAAATGAATGGATCAATATTTTAACAGACAGTGAGTGCGCACTTGGGACCCGACAAACCCGAAGATGACATCGAGACTGGTCTGGAAATGCCGTGAAGGACTGAATGAACTTGCGCACGGGGAAATATCAACTTTGTACTGGATGCCAATGAATTCAGGAATCACCGGTGATGAAAAAGCTGATGAACGTGCATGACACAGATTATCAATTCCATACATATGGGTCCTGAACCAGCTCTGAAGGTACCAAAATCATTGGTACGAAATCAAATCAGAACATGAACTAACAACCAGCAACGAAGGGATAGAGACAGCTCTCCACATTTCATGCGAATATGAGGCACTGAATCACAGGGAGCAAGTAATATATGAACGTTCAAAATTATGTCCAGAATAATATGACGAACATCAAACACGGAACCCGTACAAACTAGAAAAGGAAACAAGAGTGATGGAATAGGTGTCATCAAAAGATGGGAGAATAATCGCAATAAGCCGAAGAGGCTGCAGAGTTTTCTGGAGATTTGGAAGAAATGGACACGTCAGATAGCTATCAAGTAACTATATATGAAAAAAGAAGTGTGGCAGCAGGATTCAATTTCGTTTGGTCGGTACAACCAACCGAGAGACCGGTTTCGGGGTACTTGCCCCATCATCATTACTGGGCAGAGTCTCTTCAGAACGGAGTGGATAGTCTAAGTTTTCCGACCAAAGAAATATAATCATCCAGTCACGAACTCTTTCTGCAGTTGATTCATTGGGATGTCTACTGCAACACCTGCAGAGAAAGCCAGTAAGCAATTCCACGAAATATACTTTGGGGTGGAACTCGGAAATGAACTCTATTATTATCTTGAAAAGAATTGATATCATTTTGAACATTCCTCAAAGTGTTGATAGAAAATATAATTTCAATATAAATAAGTAGTGTTTTATTTGATAAACCAAAAACTACTAAATCGAATGTAGCTTTGTAGGGTACTATTGAAAAGCTTCCAGGTGAGTTATCACAAGTAGGGTGTTGCCATTTGTGACTTGGAATTTGAGGTGGCTGTGGGCGTGGGGGTGAGTGAAGATTTAGCTATAACATCATTCCACCCTTTCTATTATGGATATTTTCTCAGCGATTTCTTATATTTCATTTGGTTGCTCAAATTTAGCCATTGTCAGTTTTCAAATTGTCACCTTGTATATATGTTTATATATGTATGATATACACAGATATATTTATATTCATACATTAATTTTCTACAAATATTTGAATTCATTATGGGTTTTCATTGATAACTTATTATTTTCAAATAAATTATTTTATTTCATTTATTATTTTCAATATCGCATATATCAGTAATTGCTGTGGTTGAATCTAAGACCAAAACAATGGGCTCATGGTATGAGAAATAAGACACATATGTTTTTGAATGGAAATTAGAAAGATTCCTAGAGAAAAGTACATCGATTGTTGTTCCATGTCTTGTGGTTTGCTCATTTCGGTTATCCTTCATTTGAAGTTATAATTTATCTTGTAGTAAGTTTACTAAGAGTTGTCCATTTCCAGACGTCAATCTTCTGCTAAAATTAGTGGCAACCTATGGAAGTTTTCTCCTAATTTTTCAGAGCCTACTCGAACGTAAATGTGTGTTCTCACCTCTCTCTCTCTCTAGTTGTATCCGAAACGTAACTCTCTCTCTTTCTATCTTCACCAACTTATACCTCCCTCTCAACTCCCGTCCGCTCCGCCCGATCACACTTTTCGTAACGCTCTCGTCACGCATTTACCAGCTTACTTCCCAAGTCAAGCGCTCGTTTCACTTCAAAAATATTTCATGAGATAAGTAGTTAATTAGTTACTCCTCTGTTGAAATTTTCTAATCATGATTATCATTAAGAAGGTGAAAGTTAAAAGTCAAGAGAATAATTCAAATCATCTCTTGGTGGCTGAAACTTCGTTGGGGAAACTCGTGTTAGGAAAGTTCCATAGTTCTGTTGTTTGGAGATTTTTTCTGGATACGAATATTTCATTATACTCTAAGAGATTTTTATTCTACGAATAACTCTCTATGAACATGTTGGTGAAAAATATTATCGATAGGTGACTACAACTCCAGGACTTGATGTGCAATAAAAATCTGGAAAAATATGAATTTTCTCTAATGATTATAACAAAGCTACTACGAATCGTACACTCAATTATTATACAATCACTTACCAATCTCCTTCATTCTCGGAGCTGGAGATTAAATCGTTAGTAGAATATAAAAAGCATTACTATACATTTATCCGGCGGGATTCTTTTTATAGCCTGTGGTGAATTTTATACTCTCACACAAGATAAATATTCAGGATGCGGCTTAGTGAGCTTTATCACATGACGTCTCCAGGCAAGAGGCTCTTAAATTTTAGCGAATACCAATTTCAGTGGTGAGAAGGTTCAAAAGGAATGAAAGATTCAATGATTTCCATTTTCACGCTCTCGTTAAGTGTCGTTGGTCTTTCTCGCTATATTCTGTTCGGAGGATTTTCAATTGTTCTCATCTAGGGAAACTGAATTAACTTCAATAGAGAAAAAGAGGAGAAGAAAAAAAATCGGAGATTTTGTGAGCAATTTCATTTCGGAAACTGGTGAGGGTGAATAAAAAATATCATATTGTTAATTCATAACGCGGAACATTGAGATATATAATAAGTCTCTTTATATCAGTGACTTGAGATATTTGGTGATGGAAAACATTGAGTAAAAGTACCTTAGATGAAAATATAACTGTATTCAAGTGTTTTTGAAATAACTTCTGTCAACAACAAAAACGTATCATTGTTCTGAAAAAAATTGTTTTAAAATTGTTCGTTCCGTTCCAGCTGACGAACGTCAACCCTCAGAAGTGAAAACTTGTGCGAGCAATGGATTAACAAGGTCTTACCTTTTAACGTGCGATTACCCAGTACGGTATCATCATAATTATCATTTTTTCATATTCGCATTTCAATGCTAGAATTCAATCATTGTAGTTGGACAGTCTCAATTATTTGACAAGAACGGAGGAGTTAATTTGAATTGAAATAGAGAATTTTTTTTCAGTAGGTTGGTTTTTAAGAAAAAGTTTTCTACTCCTTCGACCCCATTCAAAAAACATGAGTGAATTTTGATGAAAGAAAGAAAAATTAACCCTTAACAAAGATCTGTAGATATTGTATAGATGTGTCTTTCAGTCACAAACTGGAAGAAAAAGTATTTCCAAAAGAACTTTTTTCACATGAACATTGAAACACACAAAAAAATCCTTCCGAAACATTTAGGTTGGGTAAGGCTAGGTCAAAAAAGTGGGTCTATTTGATCCTTCATCGCGACCCGCAAGGGTTTATTGTGGCTCGCACCAATTCACACTTGACCAAATAAACCCAGCTTCTCAATAAAACTGATTAGTTCATATGGTGAGTAATCTTTCGAGTCAGATGGTAAGAGTGCAGCTCTGCCAAACTGTGGAAACCTGATTTGGTCTGTAGTGGGGCAGGCACGAAGTATGTGCTCTGCTGTATTATTTTCCAAAAAGAGGTGACAAACACTGTCTTCCAACAGTCTGAGTCACTGCATATGGTGATTCAGATGACAGCGACCTAAGTGAAGTCCTGTCAGACATCGTATTTCAACCCTACTGTAGTCCAACAACTGTTTGGTTTCAAGTTCCGAAAGATTTTGTCGGGAGTCTATGAATCTTCTTGCCATCCAGGTGTTCAATATTTTGTTTGGCAAAGCCTGAAGCGATGCCAATGACAGGTTCTTGTCCGATGAAGGTGCGTGCAGTACCTTCCTTCGCAAAGAAGTCCAGCTCCATTGCCTTTCAGGCCAGTATGGTCAGGAATTCAGACCAGTGACAATTTGTTGAGTCTTTCTATTGGGGAGAGTCATTTTTGGAAATTTGCTATCAATTCAGAAGTTGCTTGGCAGGGTCTTAGTGCTCCTAATGTCGCCGAACTGTCCGAGAATATTTTCAATAACTCGTGTATGAAGTTGGATGCTACCAATCTCTTCGCGCACAATTCAATAGCGTATATTTCCACTTGAAATACAGTCGAATAGTTCCCTAAGCAGGTTGATATCTCTGTCCTAGGTCTGCGACTGAAAACATCTTCATCAGAGCCTGAATGTGTTTTTGATCAATATGTGAGCCAACAATTATCGGCTTCTTATATTTCTTTCTACCGAAGGATCCTCTCCTTTCTACTCGAAAACAGTTCTGTATGAGGCAATTTGAAGTTCTTAGTTGGAGGCATAATGGCAGAGGTAATTTTTAGAATGCTGTGACTTTCATTGTCAACCAGCAATCTACTGTACTCTGCATTATATTGATTTGTGGAATTGGCGATGTGCACAAGTCTATATACAGTCCATGTAGTTTCCTCTCTAGAGAGTAGGTTGATTTAGGAGGATATTCATGACCGCTGACGGTGTGGTACTGATGGCACTACAGATGGTCATACAGTCCTGTCTCTGTGAGCCAGAGAGCTTCGCCTATGCCGTTTTCTGTGAAGCCTTCGTCCACCAGGCAATTGCTTCATAGGTGATCATTGGTCTGACAATCATCACATAAATCCAATGGATTCGTTTGTTACTCAAATACCATGTTTTACCACAAGTCCTTTGACATGTCCATAGACTGTCCCTCGATTTGTGAGACTTTTCCAAGTGAGCGTTTCAGGTGAGTTTTTCATCATGAAAAATTCCAAGATATTCCATCTTCATTCCAACTGCAATGACCTCACCATTGAGTCAAAGTGGCGTTGAATCGCCCAATTTTCTCCCTCTGGTTGAGGGGATTATCACAGTTTTGCTGGGGTTGATAGACATCTGTGCTTCCTCTGGTACCAACTTTGAACAACTTCTATCGTACTTTTGAGGATATTGCAAGCTATTTTTCCCGACGAGAACCTTTTCAAGGTAACTAGGTCATCTGCATAAGCTTGCAGGTCTACTTCCCTTCTATCGAGGGCATCAGGCAGACTATTCATCAGGAGCTATCACAGAAGAAGAAATAGTACCACACCTTGAGGGCAGCCCCTGGTCACCTTGAATCAAATGACCTCATCTTGTAGAGTCCCAGTTGCAGTTCTATTTACCAACCTGACATGGATCCTGCCAGTAATGGTCGATTCTATGCATTCTCCAGCTAGGGCTGTTCCTATAGATTCACATAGTGCATTGTACAATGATCCTTCAATATAGAGAAATACAGCAACCGCAATCTTATTGTTGTCAAGAAATTGGGAACTTTTCTCCACAAGGTTATTCAATGCTGAATCTGTCGATTTTCCAGTTTGATATGCATGCTGGTGGTTATTCAAGGGGTCTGCATATAAAACCACCTTTCTGATATGTCCGTCTAGTGTACTCTCAAGCCCTTTCAATAGAGAGGATTTGAGCATGATTGGCCGTATCGATTCAGGGTGTGGGTCTTTTTGACCCACTTCAGGAAAGGTAAGTGATCAGAAACTCTAACGTTCCTTTTGTAGAGGTCGTGAATGTTTCATCGGGTCGTTTCAGGAACCAAATTTTAGCAATCGGCTTTCTAGAGAGAATCTTGTGAATTCTTGTGCTGCGAGGTGAATCAGAGGTACTTTCATTTTGTCTCTCTAATTTCCTCGTTGTATGTCGTTGGAGTAGCCTTACAAAGCACCCAGATATCTGGCTCTTCACTTCGACTGAATAATCGTCGAATTTCTTTTCTTTGTTTTTGAGGCTTTCGTTCCACCAAGAAGAGTTATGGTTATCTCTTTCGATTCTCAGTGTATTCATACTATCACAACTTTGAATAGTAATGAATCCGTCCTCAAAGTGCGATTGGTGGGAGTTTTTATAACCACTCCAATTGGTAAAACTTGAATCACGATATTCCACTACTGCCCTTAGACCTGTTTCAAAATTGAAAAGATTATATCTGAAGTCTGAACAAGAATAATCACTAGATACAGTCCAATGGTGTATCTTGTTGCTCAGAAAATGTGAGCTGATGGTTTAGTTCAATACCCTTTGCCTATTGCTGGTGACAAAAGTTGGTTCTGAGCCCTCAATAATAACAAACAGTTCTTCTTCTAGTATATAATCAAAGAAAAACTCACCTTCGTACTCAATATTCGTGTTGTCCCACGCTGTATTGTATGAATTGGCGTCACATTTCATTATCATTTGGAGTTTGTTCCTTTTGCTGTGATCGATGAGTCTTCCAATAGCTAGATGATGTACAGTTTCCGAATCTACCAGAAAGCAGCTGAAGCAGGTGATAATATCCGTCTTACACTCCTTGTCCTGTATGGAAATTTGGATGGCTACCACGTCTTGGGTGCAGAAGCCTGTAAGCAAAAAATTATCAGTAACCTTCCTGATGATCAGTCATGCTGTAGGTTTCACCCCAGGGCATGCTATTACCTCATCAGGAATATTGTTCTGTCCCATTACTTGGCCTGTATTTTCTGTCCATGGTTTCTGTAGGAATGCAAGGTCGGTCAATTCGTCCTTGAAGTTTTCACCAAGGATGTATGAAAAGGCCTTGGCATGTTGTAAGTTTTCCTGCAAACACTTGAAGTTAACGAAGTATTACCGCACACTTAGAACTCTTTTACTCTAGGAGAGGGACGGTGGAGGATCATTGACGACACCTTCACCCACCTCTTTCAGGTTCGAGGGATGAGTTGGCTCAGATGATGAGGTGAAGACATTCACCGTCACTGAGTTACCCACTGGTTTGTTGGATCCCTTTGAAGAGACGATTACCGTATTCGAGTTCGAAATTTTTTCAATGATTCATTGATGTTTTGAATATTTCAAAAGGGTTTGAATATTTTTCACAGCCTCGAAGGTCTCAAGATATTTCTTTCTGGACTTGTTTCTGAGTTTTTATTACAATTTAAAGAATATTTCTTTGGTTTTTACGGTTCATGGAATTATAAATCTTCCAATGCTAGCGGTGAAAATAAATAATTTTCAACATAAGCAATTCAAAATTAGTTTTTCATCAAAAGTTGAAAGAGCTCATTACTAGCAAATTTTTGTGAATATCATCCGAAAGTATCAAAACCAAAACACCTACAAACCCATTTTATTCTCATCTGAAAAAATTTTCACTTCCTAGGAAGAAACTGGCAAAGTTTTACCTCTCGCTCAGTTTTATAATTCAATCAGATTACCCGTGTGGTTCCTGAGTTAATTAGGAAATTTGCAAACGCTTTCATTGTTAACGAGTTTGTGGAAACGTCTTCCATAACTTCATGTCCAAACAACGTATTTGTCCATGAATAAAATTTTGGGGTGTCGCTGTTAACTTTTAACCTGGTTTATTATTTCTGTTATCCTAGGCTGATATATACTGAGGAATATTCGAAAGTTTGAAATTAGTTCAAGGGTAATTCTTGGGTGTTTTCAAGATTGATAAAAGTTGAAAAGACCTTCGGCTTGAAGAAAATAATGAAGTGAATTTTACTTCGATGTGAACTTCGAATATTTATCCTAGAAGTTTGGCAAAATGGAGATCTGTTTCAACAGTAATTGAAGAATATTGAATATGTTCCTATTCGAGGGAAATATTTCATGAAATAGAGACCTTAGGAATCAGATAGCAATGAAATACAGTAAAAGTAGATAAACTAACCCAATAATAATGATTTAATACGTCAAAAAATACATGTGCAAATCACGAACGTATTTGAGAAATCAAGGTGGTAAAAAAACGATTATTTCTACAGAGATATACAACATGTATATGGTAGAGAAATGAAATCTAGAATGTGAGAGTATAACTCTGTCCTTTGGTAGGTCATTTTCTTTGTCGATATTTCTTTGCTATTGTTAGTTTGATTCTATTGATGGATTTCATAATTGATTGATGATGTCTGGAATACCATTGACCTGAAAGACTTATTTTCCATATATTGAAATACTAAATGAAGAAAACTTATCGAAATATAGGTTGAAAATTTTTTCTATAATTCATTGTATTTTTTCCTCCACAGTCTATACAGTCTATCTGTCTATCTACTATGTATATAT
>WOGR01000639.1:7114-23781 GCA_015342045.1 Leptinotarsa lineolata | reverse complement strand
AGTTGGAACCCGTTCAGCAAAAGGCCCATATTAAAGTCGCAGAAATCACCTCACTGCTGCGACAACACAAAGATAAGCCAATGCATGGGGTCTTCTTCAATAACATCGAAGACCTCGGCTCATCAAAGCGCCTGACTTTCGCTTTCCTCAGGTCGAGTGGGCTGAAGTCGGAAACTGAAGGGTTCATCATGGCTTGCCAGGATGGTGTCAGATTTCTTTTCTCACAGTTAATCATTTAGAGTACTAATGCCAAATGAATATTCTTGTGTACGTTTCGAATGTTACTTCGAATGTTACTGTTGAGAAAAAGTTGATCATATAATCTTTTCTTGTTGAGTGAGTGGACAGTGATCTATTTTCAACACTTTGTAACTAATCACAAATCATCAGATATATAATTCACTATTTTTGAGGCCAATTTCATTACATTTGTGTTATAAAAATTAAATTCAATATCATCTCATGAAAATTTGGAACATGTTTTGTCTATATGATCGATCATTTTGTTACAGTATTTCCGAAAAAATATGTACCCCTAGATTATAATGACATCTTCATTTCTGATAACATAACACAAAATTTTGAATTTCTCGAAATAATTCCAACCTGAATAACCCACTTCCAATGGGATAATCATTTCATGTGTCAGATTTCTTTTCTCACAGTTGTTCATTTAGGGTACTAATGCCAAATGAATATTCTTGTGTACGTATCGAAAAAAAATTTTAAGTTACTGTTGAGAAAAAGTCTATCATATAATCTTTTCTTGTTGGACGAGTGGACAGTGTTCTATTTTTCAACACTTTCGAACCAATCACAGATCATCAGATATATAATTCACTATTTTTGAGGCCAATTCCTTTACATTTGTGTTTTTACTTGCGAGTAAACCTAAGTTATTTATGTTCCTCAAAATTATTTTCAAACGTCAAACTTCATTAGTTAACTGAAAGTTCGTTTTGAAATATATAGTGGAGCTTACCTCCCCAAAAATTTGTAATATGGCGGAAAAATTTATATTTTTGAAATATTTCGGCACTTAGTAACAAAATGAAAGTAGTTAGAAAATTAATTAGCTATGAGTTCCAATAACCTAATGATCATGGGTTCAGATCACAGTGACAGCAGATTTCAATTTTTTTCAACCACACATTTCTCAAACTATTTTTAGTCGACTGAAAGGACAAAATTCAAACATTCTTATTTGATATCATCAGTCTCAATCAGAATATCCTTCACAAATGAACCCTGTTTATAAATATTCCTGATATAAGTCGTAGAAAAAATATAGTTTTTCAATCACGAGAAATAAGCATCACTCGCTCGAATGATCTACGATTAACTTGATTCTCAAGAGTATTGGCCACATTTGTTGATCGTTGAATCATATAATTGCTAGCCATCCGGGAAACTCTATATACTCTCATCTATCTATTACTGAAGTTCTACCCTTTTCATTCTTGTTGTTACTATAGTTCTGATTGGGGTATCAATCTCTTATCTAACATTTCAGGTAGTTCAGTTTCCTTTGCATAGAAACAAATATTTTTCTCATTCGTATCTTGCATCCCGCCGAGCAATTACAAGAATTTACGTGAAATATGGTCATATTCACCTTTCTCACAAATGAAACGAATGCAAAAAATGTGATACCGTTGAAGTATATGCCTCCTAGAGGATGAAAACATACAAACATAACAGGTGGAGTGTGAAAATTCTATTGTCGTGCAGAGATATGAAGTTTGAAAAGTTCGTATTCCAGAGCGGATTCGAACTTGAGCAGAGCAAACTGTTTGTTGAGAATTCTCCGTCTTGACAACAAAAATATTTTTCTGTTAGTCTGCAATTGAACTTAGCGTGCAAAGCATGTTTATATAATTGAAAGAGTTCTTTGTCGCTTTTTAAATTTTAACAGAAAACAAAGAAGTGTTTCAGTTTTCCATTCGATCTTGAACTTGGGATTTTCATGACTGGAATGGTAACCCGTTAAAACTTCAGTGTCGAAGTTGATACGCTGACCTTCGTTATTGAGGACTGGTACGTTCGAGCGGTAATTGGATCTTTGTACCATTCAGAACTTGAAGCTATACATGAACTTCACATATTGGAAGACCATGTAATATACCAAGTAACAAACAAGAAAAAATCAATGTCAAAATAGTTCTAACCATTCACGTCGTTCACGATAACTCATTGAATGTTCAAATTGCCGTCCATCGTTCATTTAACACATATCCGCTATTACAATAGTATTTTTATGGCAATTTTCTAGCATTTGTGAAGTTATAGCCATGCAAGCCCTCCTTGAGCATAATACCTTGTCTTCAATGAAACTTTACAATGAAAAGTTTAGAAGGGTCAGGTCAAGTGAACGTGGTGGACATTTGATAGAACCAATTATTTCTATTCATCATCCTGGCATAGTCGTATTGATAATATCTCTGCAATATCTCGGCGGTGCTCCATCAAGTAATTGAATTACTATCTTACAAACTATCTCTATCTACCATTTTTCATCAGATAATAAAAATACTATTCCTGAAATCAGAACTCTTCTGAGAAATTTCCCAAATATGGTTGGCAACTTCGGAAATTCCGTACCATCTCTTCCTGATAGCAATCAGTACATCAGCCGAGTACTACCGAAAACGTAAGCGCCCTTTTACACGGGGAGCTTCACGTCTCTCTCTCCCAAGAGAGAGCAAGGCTCTTAGCGCCACAATGCAACGAATTCAATGGAGCTTTCAGACGAAGAGCGGGATCCGCCACGTCTCGGGAGACGGGAGCTCTCACGTCTCCTGCACCGCGAGCCGGGGAGGAGACGTAGGAGTGAAAACGGCTCTCCCTAGTTGACGCTCCACACTATTTATCATGGCAGATTACACCGACCCGCTCTTTGGGATATAAGTCTTGACATTTATAAGAACCGAAATGAAATCGTAAAAATTTGAAATAATTGAAAAAAATACAATTTGTTGCACACTTGAATGATCACACTGTATATTCCGTAAAGAAATAACTTGAAGTTTGAGAATGTTTCATGAAACATGAACATTTGCTTTGGTTATATACATTCGCTCCATATCTGAACGATTCCTTTGAATTTCGTTAAAATAATTTTTCATCATCCTCCAATCATTACATGAAGAGGTATACTATCTATTTATTTTCCTTTTCAAAATCAAGTCATCAAGGAACTTATATTGTTTTCACTTTCCAAATCACGCTAATGTTAGTCAAAGGGTGTCTAGAGTAAACAGGAAACCACTTCTGCTACTTCACCTGCGTTATTCATGTTGTTGTCAACTTTGAATTACATTTCGTAGCTAATGATATACCGAGGTGTCAGACGATGAACTTCGCTCTTTGAATAATTGAAAAAGCTCATACGAGACAATTGGCAACTCTTGTAGGGCAGGTTGTGAAACGCATAATGATATTAATATTTTTTTTCTTTACAGGAGATTATTTTGAAACTAGTTAACTGATATATTGAAATATATCTGAAGATAGTTTATTGTGAGATGGCAGTCCTGTCTGGGTAAGATTTAAGGTTATGTAATATATTTGTATAGTAGTAAATACGCGAATCTGTGTGTGAAACTGAGTAACAGTAGCTCCGGAAGTTGTATTTTATAAATTTCAATAGTTCGCACTTCCATTGTCTGAAATGATTCGAAATATATGAAAGAACAAATAAATAGAATTAGAATGAATAGTTAACATATCAATTATATCAAGTAATGAAACGTGTTATGAATATACAATAAAACGAATAAAATGATCAAGATGAAAGACGAAAAGGACCACAGAGTGAGAAGAATTAAGGAAGAACAAAAAATAAAAATAGGCAAAAAATTCAAAAATGAAAAAATTGAAAGGGAATTTAAACCAAGTTACTTCACGACGTTTTGATTGTTAGTATCCACAATCGTCTTTGGGTAATGACTGAACTATTCCTCCGAGACTATTTATAGGTTATTAGAGCACTTTCACCTATCTCCTCTCTCCGCTTCACCGGTTCAGCGGGAGTTGACCGTTAAGCAGGAGTTGACGCTGGATTACAGATTTCCATATATTGCGTATCTCTACGGTTGCTTGGCTGAATGCGTCGTTGGACAACATATATGCAGCTTCTGTGAACTTCGTCTTAGCCAGTATTTTTTCTTGTGGATGATCTTAGCTTGGAACCACTTAATGTTATGTTGATGAGTCCAAACATGCTCTGTTATTTCCGATTTGCTGGTTTCTCCTCTTTGTGATTTTCTCTCGTGCTCGGCAATGTGAATTTTCGAAGGCCTCTCAGTTTCAATGATGAATAATTGGCCGCACTCACAAGTTATCCGGTAAATACAATTCTTGGAATCGCACGCCGCGTTTGGTTGCCTGGTTTACGTGAGGCTGTTACGGATGTTTGTATTCGGATCTGAAGCAGGTTATCATGTTGTACTTGGACCCAGTTCTTCATATTCTTTTCGACAATCCTCTGACGTAGGGAAGGGCAAGCACTGGTTGTGACGGCTTCTCTTCCTTGCGAGGCTCTTGCTGTCTTCCGACCAAAGTCTGTTCTACCATCACCGTTGAGTAACCATTTCGCTGAAAATCTTTTCAGATGATAACTCGTTCCTTCTCGAGACCTTGCTTCGTATTACAAATCCTGAGAGCACAATCCATTCGAATCTTGATGATTTCTCTTCTGGTAGGTTGATAGTGGTTAGATACTTGATTCAGATACTGTGAGTGGGTTTTCGGCATACATATGTTTCTCATTTAGTGTCTTCACCAATACGTCTGGGTATTGAAATTCGTTGCTGGCTCCTTTCTCCATTGTTGAGGTGATGAAATGTTTCACGCTGTTGATGTGCTCCAGAAAGGTGTCTACTTCTATATTTCCATGGTTCCATATTATGAAGATGTCGTCAACGTATGTCAACCAGACTCAGGGCTACTTGTCGACTTCTCCAATAGCCAGAGTTTCAAACTACTCCATATACAGTGTGTGAAAGCCAAATGGTTGGTTGCCGTACAAATATTTGAAAAAATCCCGAAACACGTCAAATTTAAATTATAATTTGGCATACTTCAACGGAAAAATTCTATCCCCAACTTCAACCCGCGTCGAATGACAGGTACGACCCTAAATTTTTCAAATGGGAAGTATAGGCTTGTGATATATCGTTTGAAAGGTCTCTCTCTTTTTTATTCAAAAATGATATCGCTTTTGAGTTTATTGCAACAATTAGGATAAAATAAATTAAAATCATGTGGTTACCGCAATTCGATAAAATATTCTTGAAACTTATTGCAATATACTCAAAACTCATTTCATGTTGAGGTATTGATATAATAAGAAAGTAAACAAAAACCAAAGCAATGTTCTTTTTGTATTGTATCAGTAACTAATTTCCGTGGCAACGTTAGTTTGAAATGCTTTGTCGAATTGTTTTGCATGTTACAACATTAGTTGTCAGTATTCTAATTTAGGTATGGAGTTCATTGACTTCAAGTCTGATGAATGGTCAGATTAATGCAAATGCAAAAAATAACAGTTTTACAAATGATTGGTTATGAAGATAAAACCCGAACACCGCCTATTTCATGAAAATTTCCTTATTTACCGCCAATATCTCAAGGAACAATAATCAAAATAGAGGAGAAGTTTCCATGAGTGATGAACTCAAATTAGATGTGATGCTTGAGTTTGAGGAAAAACCAAATACATCGAGTAGATAGGCATCCACTACATTCAATGTTAGCCATACATCGATAGTTAACATATTGAAAGAAAATAAAATGCATCCCTATAAAACGATACCTACTCAGGAGCTCATGGAAGACGATTTTGATAGAAGAACTCATTTTTGTGAGCAAATTATGGACATGTTGAAAAACAATACCATCTAATTAGAAGACGTTATGTTTCCTGAGGAGTGTACTTTTTCTCTTAACGGTTATGCTAATCGGCAAAATTGCTGCTATTGGTCAACGCTATTGGTCAACAAAAAATCCTCACTAGATGAGAGAAGAACACTACTTCAAAATGATGTCATTCTAAGTTTAGCAAATTCATATCTTGATCCAGGAAATCCTCAAGTTCCAGTGAATACGATATGTTTTCAGCAGGATGGAGCACCACCACATTACCAAGTTAATGTCCGGTAATACCTCGATACAACATTTCCCAATCGGTGGATAGGGAGGCGAGGATCGATTGAATGGCCAGCGCGATCACTTAATCCTTCATCATTAGATTTCTTTTCATGGGAATATGTAGAGAGCAATATGTACAAAACTGAACTTTCAGAATTGAATGACTTAAAAAACGAATAATGCTTGCGGTCAGGTCGGTCACGCCTGATATGTCAAATAATAAGACAGTTTGATTTGAGATGAGAAAGTTGCTAAGACGTTCGTGGTGAACATTTCGAACATCTGCTTCGTTAACATCCTTAGTTCTTTTTTGTATCCTACATTTCATTACGCTCTGCATTACATTTTAGATTTTGAGTGTATTTTATCTAATTTCGGTAACCACATGATTTTAATTTATTTTATCTCAATTGTTGCAATAAACTTGACAGCGATAACATTTTTGAATAGAGAATGAAGAGACATTTCAAACAATATATCACAAACCTATACTTTCTATTCGAAAAATTGGGAGTTGTACCTGTCATTCAAAGGGGGTTGAAGGTAGGGGTGGCATTTTTACGTTGAAGAATGTCAAATTATAATTACCATTCGGAGTGTTTGGGTTTTTTTTTTAATATGTACAGTAACCAAAATAATAATTTGGCTTTCACACACTGTAAATATATGTAAGCTATAACTGGTGAAAGTAACGATCCTATTGTCAGTCCCTCATCTTGCGTAAATAATTCGTCAATCAGTTGAAGATAACTGTTTCGTATACAGCATCCTAGTAATTCCATGATTACTTCTATAGGTGAGTTCGTTCTATCTTCCAGGTCCCCGTCTTTGGATAGCTTCCTCTGTATGATTCGAGTGCTTCTCAGACAGGAACGTCGAAACTGAACATATTAATTTGATAAAAATGCCTTGAATTCTTCACGAAGGATGAAGTATTTCGAGTGTGTTTCATATCATATTAGACAATGGAAGTTTGAACTGATGATATTTACAGTATAACAGTTTGTACAGGTCGCTTGTTGGATGTATGTATTATTTCATTGGATATAATGTGGATTGTCCATAGATTTTTTTCATCCTGGAATCTGGTGTCTCAGTATCAGCACCACATAAAACATGATGAGCTATTTCTATCTCTTAGCTGCATTGCATGCAGTTGGGGTCTTCATTGTATAGTCCTATTTTGTTCAGGTATCTTCTCAGTAGTCATTGTCTGGTGGTTACCACTGTATTTGTTTCCTATTCGATCCCTTATATATTGAGAATTTTTCTCATCTCTCCTCCGATGAATTTTTTATAAAGGTTTGTCTGTTTATGTTTACGGGTATGTTTTTTCAGTGCTTTTTTTATTCCTATAGAGCCACTTCCCAATTAGATTCCGTACTGAGAATTTTGGTACCCGCACAAGTGGTTCGAAGAGTTGATGATCCGTGTCTGGTACACTCATCAGCCTATTCATTGTTTATGATACCTGAGTATCCTGACACCTAGTATAGAGCCAATCTATTCTCGTATGTTAGTTTTCTCAGTCCTTCATGCCATTCATAGACCAGTCTCGATATCATTTTCAATTTTATCAATGTCTTTAGCTTCTCTGTCTATGGACAGCTTACTTTGTTGGGATCTCAAATTGATGTTCCTGATGTATACTTCAATCTGGTAGACGGATGTCTATTGATTGATCAGGTGGCTGAATTGTTTGGTTTGGACCCATCTGCATACGATGTGTTCCTGCTGAGCTGTTCTCAAGATAACTGTTCTTTTCCCATCCTTCAAGATTTGTTACTTCAACCGCTAAGTATGTGTTGAACATGCATTTCGTTATCATGTGGTCCTTAATATATTCCAAAATTTTTGTTTTGGTCGATCCCATCTAACTGGCCGAATCAAGAGTGTCTTCAATGAAGCTGTTAGAATTTCCGTTCTCTTCGTAATTTCCAAACATGAAAGTCTCTGTACTGTGCTTGGTTATATATATATATTGCATATTCATAGAAGAAACATAAATGTATACAAATGGTAGTTTGTTTATATTGGGGAACGTTTTCAGTTCACAAAAAAGATAATCTGGTTTCCGAGTGATCTACATTTCATAGGTATTTGTCAACAGGTGGAACGTTCTGAAGGTATCCAGTCTCAGCCATCCAGATTGTTTCATAGCCGTTGATTTATGATTATATTAACGAACACGATAAAAAAGCTTCGAACATGAGTTTTGTATGCGCTGCAGAAGTTGTGCATCTTTTCAATCTCTGGTTATTAATTCCATGTCAACCTGTCCTCTAATCCAAAAACGGAAACTCTTCACCAGATATGCAATGCTCTCCTACGATAAGCTTTTCACCTACCGGTTTGGCATATTCGAAAGATGAAGAAAACTAATTCGTAACCCTGAAGCTCTCAATTTACTTGGGTACACATTCATTTTCACTTTCCGATATACATCAATGATTTCGTGTAGAAATTTGCGGGAAATTTCATCTTGAAATATTTGGCAAATTCCAACAGAGTGCGATACAAATCAATAATTTCGGTAAGAAGTTTGCCGGAAATTATCCCTTGAAAGTAACCGCAAATTCCAACAGAGTGATTCATAAAAAGTAATACAATACGCTGTTTGGACTGGGACTTTTGTCTCTATTGATAGTTCTCATGCCGCACTTTGCTATTTCCAGACAATCGAAAGCATTCAAAAATCAAGTGTCAAGTAGTTACCGATCTCATCAATTTAAGACACTTTGCATACATTTTATAGCCGTTCCCCAAGGCGTTTTGAGTGACATATATTTTTCTGGTCTTCGAAATAAGATATGTACTGCGTGTTCTCAAAGTTTTAATGGTTCTGTTATTCCGGACGATATATGTTTTGTCACATTCCTCAACTTATTCTATACATTTCCGACATGTTGATAAATGTGGAGGTGGAATGAATTTTCAATTTCATAAAATAATAGTTGAATTTGTTAATTATCAATGTTTTCATTGATTTGCTCAACTCTTTTGTTGGGTTTAAATTCCTATTGCTTGATGTATAAGAATTTTCCTCAATACCTCAGGTGGATTCTTACTCAAATAAAGTAAAACTTACCAGAAACTAAGACAATCTGCAGATGTACCTGTGGATAAATTTGAAAAAAGACACAGGTGAAATACGTATACAGTTACAATATTATTTCTGTTTGATAGTGTTGTACAAATTCTGTCTTTAGTATTTATTACAGAATGATAAATTTCTGTTATCGAAAAAAAAATAGATCTAAGAATTCGTATCAAAATTTGTGTGGAAATTTTGTCAAAAATACTTGAAATGTATACAGTGGTATACGATGATTGACTCTGAGTCAGAAAAATGTGAACAAGTGGTACAAGCTTCTCACAGAAGGTCGAGAAGATGTGAATGATTACGCTCGCCCTGGGTGCCACAGCACATCAACAACCGATGAACATGTTGAGAAAGTGAATAAAATTGTTATGGAGAATCATCAAATCGAAAAGTTGCTGAGAAAATTTCCATATCGGTTGGCTCATGAAATGCAATTTTTTCGAAAATTTTGGTCAGGAAGCATGCGGCAGAGGAGTTCGTGAATGAATACGATACTTGAATGTCATATCTTGTCCAGACAATACTTGCATTGGCCTGTCACCAGAAAAAGAAATGAATACACCTCCAGAATTATCCAGTTTATATATTTTTCTGACCAACGATTCATTTACAAACTTACCCGAAATATCATACTTTTCTGTATACTAAATATTGACCTACAGTTTCAAAACTATTCAAAATACTTCGTTTCTGGCGATTTGTACTAAACATGATATAAAATTTCGTGATTTCAAACATTACCAGACTAATACAACATGTTGGTAAGAAAATAGTAGGTACTGATCAAATCGAAATAAAATTTTACTTCAGTAGGCTTTTGAAACAAATTTTTAGCTTTGCTTAATGTCAAATCATTGCGTTTGTTGAATCGAGTTGTTTCGTGTACAGATTTTCCTACATTAATGATTCACAAATAAGTTTTATGTACAATGTTATCCATCCACACAAGACACTATGACGAACTGGTTTTTGAATTTTTATCCTTGTTGTATATTTTTTCATCACTGGGACTGATTTCACGGCGTTTCGATAAATTCTCATTTGTCCTCGACTGATGATAATACCTCTAGGTGTTCGAAGTTAGACTAACCTTGCTTAGTCTCAGCTGTCACTATAGAGAAAAATACACAACATGGATCAAAACCCCTCGTGTGGCCTGAAGCACACTCGCTTTTTCATAAACATATAACCGCATCAATTTTGTGATCGATAATGACAAAATAATATTTTTGTTCAAGTTCAAAACAGATTCCTATGTTATGAATTCATTTACACTTAGGTAGTTCATGATCTGATGCAGTTCCTGAGATATCTTATAAATTTCTCTTTTCAGTTGAAAAAATCAATCCTGCATCATAATGTATTGTACTAACAGTACGACTTCACGAATGTAGCGCTATAGTTGATAACGTATTTATATAGTAAATGTTGTGTGTCTAAATCGAAGTCGATGTCGATTATTACATGTTACCTTCTCTTCGGGGTCGTTACCTCCATGGTTCGTTCATGGTTTATAATCTTTCCAGTCTGGATAGTCTATTCTACCAATAATGTTCAACTTTTCCAACATTTTATTTTTAAAATATCGTTTCATTTCCATGTTTTGAGTTATTTTAACTGTTATTTTTGTTTTGTTACAATTGAGCTGCTGCGGCAGCAAATCAGAAACTTAAAACTATTTTGAGTAAAAAGTTATACATATCTCAACAACTTGGGAAGAGTCATGTAACGCCAATAAGACCATCTTTGGAAAACTTCTCACATATGTGAGAGCTTCCTAAGTATATCCCGTATATCCCTAAGTATATCCAGAGGCTGCTATACTCGATCTAGAGAAGAGTCATCCACTTAATGGATATCCAAACTACATGAGATGAATATGAGATTTCTCTTTCTTCAACAAATAATTTCACAGGAAGTACTTGTGTGACTTGCTGCTCTTGATTACCCCTAGATCTATATACGAGTATGTAGGAAGTATTATAACTCTCGCTTTTAGACAACAACATGCTTGTGGAATACACTTATCGATATCATTTTTCCAAATGAGAATGATTTTTCATTCAAATGCAATGTTAATCTTCACATTTTCAACCGTAGTATTCATATAACTTTGATTGTGAAATTGTTAGGTACAAAATTTAAATCAGAACTTTTTGATCAAAGTTTAATCACATTATCGACATGTCAAAAGTGACTGTCTTCAGATATTTGAGCTCTTCGACTTACATCTGCTGCTATCTTTCCCAGAATGTATTTTCATCATTATTGCTATGGAATTTGTCAAATCATTTTAAAAATAAATCTGAGAAGACACACTGCAGAAAGCTCAAGAACTGTGGTTTGAAAAGTTACAATAATGATGGAAGGAGCGTATTACAACTGTATTAGATAATATTTAAGATATATTTTTCCATTGAAGCATTTCCATCATACATCAGGAATATACCTGGTATAAATCCATCTACTTCGTCAAAATATCTGTAAACGATAATGCACTAACGGCCTGATTTGTTTCAGTTTGACGGATGGTGAAGAGGTCAGAGGAACGGGAATGATCACACAACTGCTGGTCTATTCCCTATTTCTGATAGCCTCCGAGGGTATACAGTTAGACCAGCAAATTGCCGTCAGCGTTCCCGGTGACATTATCCTTGGCGGTTTGTTTCCCGTCCACACGAAAGGAGATAGGTCACCATGCGGTTCACAGATCTACCACCGAGGTGTCCAACGTCTGGAAGCTATGATGTTCGCCGTCGACAGCATCAACAAGAACTCCAAAATCCTACCAAATGTCACTCTCGGCGTCCACATCCTGGACACCTGTTCGCGTGATACGTACGCCCTCAATCAAAGTTTGCAGTTCGTCAGGGCATCGCTGAACAATATCGATACGTCGGCCTTCGAGTGTGCCGATCATTCGGTAAATATCCATTTTTCATCTTTTGGCGTGTCGTTTAGAGCGAGAGATGTTAGGGATTTTTCATGCTATCTATGTGAATAACGTTTTGTCTGTGAGTTATTATCATGAAAAATATTGATTACAAACTCCCGTATAAAAATTTCTCTGATAATTATTGATATTAAATGACCTTACATTTTGAAAAATCTAAGCTTCCACTGCTGAAAATAACTGTCAAAGCTGTTTATTAGGTTTTTTAGGGTGATCTAAAGGTTTTTATGTTTGACATTTTATCTACAACCACGGTGGATATTATAAAAGGCAACAAAACAACGAAGCCTTCTTCGAGAGTATGTTCGGCTACCGTTACATGTCTGAGGCATCAATTTCGCTTGTGATCAGAGAGCAGAGTTGCAAAGCTTCTTTCCGTGGTTTCAATGCAGACCAAATTACAAATAAAAAGGACTCAATATACCCCCGGTGTATTTCTGTGGGTTGATCAGCTGCCCTAAATGCATGTTCGGTTATTGCTGCATACTTGAGTCGTCAATTCCTTTTGTGTTGAGAAAACAAAGTCTTAACACTGTTTGTCTTGGTTCCAAAGTAGACCAAGAGACCCGATATACCCCCAATCTTGCTCTCTCTGGTCATTATCTGCGTTTTTTCAGTAATGTTATGAAGTATACTATCATTCATGATTTAGTAGTCCCATCATTCTTGTTGCTAGTTGTTTTTCGAACTCTGGCTAATCATGATTCTTTCGAAAACATCCAGAAAATATTACCCTGAGTGCTTTAATGGCATTGGATGAAGATATAATTTTTATTGATATTATTTATAAACAGGGTTTCCCGGTATTTTCTAATTTCCTCTCGTTGATATACAGATGGGGTCAAAATATCAGCAGTACTTCATATAACTTTTGTTCCGAAAATCCTTCGTTACCAAGTTACGGGCCCTCAAAGTTACAGGATGAAATATGTTATTCTGTGATAACTTTTCAAATGAATATTCAAAATCAATCAAATTTTGGTAATTAACTAAACAAATGAATTGTTTTGATGAGCTTTCATGCAGGAGTCAGATGTTCTGCTGCAAATTCAGGAACGGACTATCCTCAATGGTCCACAACCCGAAACTGTTAAACTACAGATATTTTTCAATGTTTTTCAATGAAATCAGGTCACTTAGACAATTTTCTGAACGAAAATACTCGTGTGGAAAATTGATCGGAGCAACGATTTTTGATGGAAATGCAATTTTATTCGACGACATCCAACCATTATTTGAAGCTGTCGCTGATGATCCTTCAATGAGCAACAGATATATATCAGAACAGTTCCATACATCCAAGTCCACTTTTTATAGAATAACTAGGGTACAACTGCTCCACCCATATCACATCCAGAAGGTACATGCCATGACACCTGAAGATTTTCCAGAATGACTGAAATATGCCAATTGGTTCATGGATAAGCAAAGAGAAGATATGACTTTTATTCATCGAGTTTTATTCACTGGCGAAGCAGGTTTCAGTAGAGATGGAGTTATCCACTCACCTAATCTCCACATATGAACCGAAGAAAATACCGATGGGACATTGCAAACCAAACACCAATGGATATTCAACGTGAATGTTTGGGCTGGTATTATAGGAAACCATTTCAGTGGATCATTCGTTCTACACGACCGATTGAATGGCGAACGTTATTTGGAGTTCCTTCAGAACGATTTGAATGGACTTTTGTAACATGTTGCATTGCAAACTCGAAAAGATATGTGGTTTATGCATGATGACGCTTCTCCTCATTTAAATTTTATTATGCGGACTCATCTAAACCATACTTTTCACAATAGATGAATTGGTAGAGGTGGACCATATGCATCACCGCCGCGGTCCTCGGATTCAAATCCATTGGATTTCTTTCTGTGGGGATATCTAGAGAGCCTTGTTTACACTACCCCTATTCACACAAGAAATACCTTGTTGAATAGAATAACATTACATAGTGAAGCCATACGAAACGAACCCAGAATGCTATTTCAAGTACAGAGATGTCTTCGCAGACTACGAAAATTTATTGAGAGGGAAAGGAGCCATATTGAGCAGTTTTTGTAGTGGAGTTTCCATTTTTGTTTGTTCCTGAGGCATGCGATTGATATTCACACCATGAGTTTTGTTAAGTTAACGTGTTTGCATTATAAAAACTCGTTATGGACATTTTACCTTTCATTTTTATTTTCATTCAGAATCAATTTTTCAAATGATGGTAGACATATCAGGTTGAATGTCGTCGAACAAAAGTGCATTCTAATCAAAAATCGATGCTCCGATCGATTTTTCACACAACTACTTTTATTTAGAAAATTGTCTAATTTATCTGATTTTGATGAAAAATTTCTGTTATTCCAAAGTTTTGGATAAACCGTTCCTGACTGTTTAACACAACAATCGACTCTTGCACAAAAACTCATCGGAGAAATTTCTTTGTTTATTCGGTCACCAGAATTTGGTTGATTTTGAATATTCACCCAAAAAGTTATCAAAGGAAAACATTTTCCATTTTGTAACTTCAAGGGCTCATTCAGTATTCATTGCTTAAGTATGTTTTATGCTTCCTATGTGTTTACGATGTATTTTCTTTATAGTAAATATTGTACCAAAAATAGAATGAAGGATATTTCATGTGGAAAAATGTTAATTTTTACTCTGAAATATCTTTCATTTCTTTTCCCAGAGTGATTGAGCTATATTTTGATGAATGTTCAAAGATTGTGGTTTTGTAATCTGCTAGGAGATTACCAAGCCTGCTATAATCATGTGAGCTCCAATTAGATGCAAAAGATTGTTTGTTGTTATTCTCACATACATAATACATTTGAAACTATGAATAGATGGGGCGGTCAGAATTTTTTGCCCGACAAATATTGGTTTACAACTTTCTTGAAAGTCCATTCTGAAAATCAGTCTTATGATTCGTTTCTACAGAACAAGAATTTTGGCGAAATGTGTGGATTTGATATGACGTAACAGATATTCAACAACCCTTCAGACGTTTGTTTGAAGGTGGTAGACAATATTTCATGGTGAATTCCATTACTTCGGGCAATGGAAGTCCGAAGTAATGAAATCCTTTAGACGTTATGCAAGTAAGCACCTAAAAATTTTACTTTTTAGCCACGTCCACTGTGCTATGTGAACTATAAAAAGCAGATGAAGAATCTCTCTTTTTTGACCACGTCCACTGTGCAATGTGGACTATAAAAAGCAGATGAAGACTCTCTCCGATGTGAAAAGTCAATACCCATTGTTTTTCATAGATAAGTATTATTTGGTTTCGCTGACATCAAAAATTGAAATCAGTTATTTTGCGATCCATTCTCCCTTCCAACTCATTTACGTCGTCGCCGTAAATTGTGATAGTCATATCGTCAGATCGTCATATCGTCTTATACCTTTCATAAAGCTCATTCTCACCGCATTGCTATTTTCTAGCCTGGTATGTTCTAAATACATCGAACAGCACAAAAGGTTGAAGGATCTCCTATCACTACTGGATAGTCACTTGTTTAAAATAGTGAGGCCATCAATTTTATCAATAATCAAAAACTTTGTTGTTTACACGAAGAATTTTAATATTCCCATTTTCTTCATGTCTGCTTTTTCATACTTAACCCCTGGATTCGTTTTCTGAGTAGCCTCTGTTACAAACTCACAATTCACTCAAACTCGTTTAGAAGTTGAAAACGTTATTCTTGCCAGAAAACTTTCAGTGACTTGTGAACTTCAGATCCCCGTTTATCTTTATAACACTTCCATTCACCCTTTATACTTTCCGAATTCCTCATTTGAGATAACCATTTTCCAATGGAGCAAAAAAATAATAAATATCAGTGTTATGCGAACAGAAGTGGTGACGGTGAGATTGGGAAAATCGATGAAAATACTAATACGAGGTCTTTATTATGCTCCTTTGCGCATTTGGTGCACCCTGGTTTGTTCACTTTTATAGCATGATTATCACATATTATGAATAAATATGATATATTCATATTAATTTTTTGTGTATATAAATTACTTCATTTCAATTTACATTACAATTATATTGTTCGTTTCGGATGTTATTATTGCTATCATTTCTTTTTCTCCTTATCAAAACATATATACTATATTTTTATCGTAGATATGTTTTAGATAATCATAAAAGGTTTTGCTATTCGAAGTTCATTGTAGAAAATGCTCAGAGCAATGGAAATGTGAAAAAATATGAATAGGTGAAGGTGAATGAAAAAAAACTCTCGAGAAACTCTACGGTACATAAGGAGACGTGAAAGTTACTATTGAGTTTTTATTCAACTCAATCAACCAATTTACAGGGCTGTAATTTGAAATGAAATAATTCCCGCAATTTTGATAAAATATTACCAAAACATCCTTATATATAAAATTCAATTTATATAATATAATCTAATTGTTTACTCATTTCCTAACTAGTCAGCAAATAGACTACC